>JAKWIY010002737.1:0-62731 GCA_027704805.1 Solanum corneliomulleri | reverse complement strand
TCCCTTACTTGGGTTATGTTTTCTATCCATTGGTCTCCATGAAAAAGATATGCCCAATATGGATATGGTCTCACAACATCGAATCGAGACCTGATCCCATCATATACCTCGAACCGTCCCCTACTCAAGAGACGATCTGAGAACTGACCCTAATACGGACTCGAGACCTGACCCTATCCTCTACCCACGACTCGACCCATTGTTTTGTTTCATCTATTTTGTTTTTGTTATATTGATGTAAAATATATGTTATACTTATTTAATTAAATTAGTACTTTTGTTTATAAAGTTGTGGTTGTATAAGCAGATAAATTCATAAAATTTTATAATATGTACTACTTTTGTCCTAGTTATATATATGACATACTTTACTTTCCCTTATAGACCATCTAAAAATGAAATATTTATGTGCTTACTAACAATTTAATTTTAAACTATTCATTTTACCCCTAGTAAAATAATTTATAGCCGCAAAAATACTCATGACTTATTTTAACCACAATTTCTAAAAGACCTTTTTTATTATTTAACTTTGGCTATAATCACACTGTGTCATACGAATTGGGATAGAGGGATACACTTAAATAGTTATGAAGATTTTTTTGGATATTTAGGTACGAAAATTTATAGAGATTTATAAAAGAAAACAATAAAAGTTGAATCAAATTGGATGATTTGGGCGATGACATATCATTAAGCTGAACTTGACCCATCATATATAAGCCCAAGATTGATTTAGACTAGGTTGGGTGTTGACCCATATATCGTATCAAATCATCTTAACCTCCCCCTCCCCCTAACTTTAGTCCAAGCTATCCAATGTCTACAACTATGTATGGAGTGGTTATCTATGCTTGTGGTGGTTGGTTATGGGATCATGTGCGTGCCTTAAAAGTTGATGATAGTGGTTGTGTGTTAATAGTGGATAGAGTAATGGTGAAAAGTCTCTAAATATATGTGTGTGTGAGAGAGGGAGTAATTAATTAATGACAAATTCCATACATTATAAAACAAGCATGCTTATTAAAATCAAACTAGGGACTATATAAAAAAGAAAAACACTTCTGAAATTCTAAGATAAATAATACATATTCAGACTTTTTCGCAATCAGAAATAAACAGGATCGCAATAAAAGATTCTTTAGTCTTTATGTAGCTAGGTTGTCTGCTAACCAGATTAACGAGACAAGTGTTTAACAACACACTAGTTTATGAGCTATGGGGTTCGAGGTTCACTTTACAAGTACTACCCTACCCTAACATCACGGTAAAAGGCTGTCATTCTGAAACATTTATAGGCATTGGACTTAAAGGTCATAGGTCATATATTAACTAATCCTATAAGAATATGTAAAATATGTAACTCTTGATATAATTTGGATCATTATGGTTGCCTCGCATAATATACAAAGTACACATGTAACTTTAAAAACACATGATTTAAAATTCATAAACAAAATCATTAGCTTTAACTATTTGAATATATATAATATTTGTAGTAATTTCTCACATGGATTTCTTCTTAGAATCGAGTTATTTGTCATCCTTTCTTCCAAAGTAGGTGATACTGTACAAGCCTTGATCGTATGTTGATCTCTAGTTAAACTTTCTTGCCAAATATCAGAGGTAAGTGAAGGTCAATGATTACTAATTAATAACTTCCAGTGATAATATAACGAGAGAATATGCTTCTGATTCTATTTCAAGTATATGCATATATGACTTTAACTCCGATATGTATAGCTTTTGTCATGAAACCAATGATTATTATCAATAGAGCTAAATTTTAGTCTGAATTAAATTTGATACATGTAAATTCTCACTAACCGACAACTCAAGATAAACTTATAACGGAGGTGTCATAGAAGAAATATTATGAGGAGAGGAAATGCAACAACATGGTAAAATGTATAACAATAGAAGTATAAATGAAAATTGATCAAATAAGTGTAGAATAAGAGGCTTACAAGATCGTAGCCACCTAATTTGATCACAGATTTCCATAAATTAGTACGAAGAACATGAGAAGATATAATATGTACCGGGTTCAAGATGAAAACAAAAAGGCTCAATGATAAAACTATAACACGTTTACTTTAGGTCATTAAGCTAATAACTATAAAACGTAGGTGGTTTAAATTACATCGCCTTCTCCCCGTAAACTGTTCCTAGTTTTTCTAAAAAAGCATCTTGATCCTCAGGGAAGTCTTGATCATCCTCATCATCATCAATGAATAATTTTAAAACAAATGATCATTTTGAAAAAGCGAAGCAATGTAACCACATCAGTAGTTCAATCAGCCCCTAATGGTATATCGCCCTTGGGGATGATTGATCTACAAATGTGATTATAATTTTTTTGCTTTTTTTCAAAATGATCATTTGTTTTCAAATTTTAGATTGTTGATGTTGAGGATAACGAAGGCTCCCCTAAGAATCAAGCTGCATTTTTAGAAAAACTATGAACATTTTACTGGGAGAAGATGCTGCAATTTAAACCACCAAAGTTTTATGGTTATCAGGTTAATTACCTAAAGTAAATGTATCATTATTTTATCATTGAGACTTTTTATTTTCATATTGTTCCTGATACATATAAGATCTTCTCATGTTCTGTGTGCTAGTATATCAGAGCGAGAATTCATTGTTGCATTGAAAAAAAAGTTAAGCTTGCACATAACGGATCCTACGAAGAGGAAATTTTACTCTAGTATGATGCCTAAAAGGATTTAATATACTCTATATGTCATGCTATCTAGTGAGACTTTTAAGGTGTATAATGATTACAAAGTATGACATAAATATTGGGTGAGGTTCAATTTTACTACTTTCTGGTGCAACTAATGATAACGGGTGACTTTTTGGTTTTAAGAATGTTTGGTCACCTACTTTTCGCTGATTCTTATCTTAGAGTTATCCTTGCATATGTGGTATTAATCTCTTTAAAATTTAACCTATCAAGGAATAACAATTTAGAAAGATTATTGAGTTGTAAAAGTGATCTTGCATCGTTTAAACAACAACATAAAACTATCTATGTTTTTTTCATTTGTGCTGGAAGTTAGAGATTATTTTGATGTGAGGCCTTGGTTTCTATAAATTTCATCTTAACAATGATAACTAATAAGGAAAACCACAATGTTTCTTATTTAATAGCTTTTCAGATGAAGAAATAGTTTTGTTTTGGAAGTATCTTTTAAATCTAGAATGGATATATTTGTCGTGACAACAGTTCTATTATTCTTCTATAAAACAATCGTAGAGGATTTTCGAATCTAGCAAAAGAAGACGATGACAGCGTAGTAATGGGTTAAATACACAAAAAGTTTAGTTTATCAGCATCTATAATAAAAGGAACAAATCAGATCATGGTAGCAAAAGCTGAATCGAAGTGTACCTTAAACCGTAACATCTCCTCTTATTTCTGTTGTTGCTAACTTTCCTAGCTTCATCTTCATCATGGCTTGTCATGGAAAACAAAGAGAAAACGTTGAAGATTTCGGCGGATTGCTAGCCGGAGTTTGAAAAGATTTCTTCAATAGCTTTCCTTACCTATGACATTTTTTACTTCTACCTCTTTTTTCTTTTTGATGGATTAGTTTTTCTTTTTAGGATAATTACACGAATTCACAAGTTATCATATCATAATATCTAAAATATTCTATCATTTAAAAAAAATATAAAAATTTCTTTTGGATATATTCGTATCCCCTTTCAAGAACATTCCTAGCTCCTCTTGAATACATTCCTCTCCTATTTGATCTATTTCTATCCCCTTTTGTTTATATTCATCCCATTAAGTAATGTATCATTTGTAATGATTTAAAAAATTAAAGAATATATCTAGGAGCAATAAAAAATCTAAGCTTTTTATAATTGGGAAAACTTTTTTGATACTTTTTAATTAACCCCCAAATTAATGAGATTTTGTACATTATACTTTTTTTTAGTGTAAATTAGGTATATAACATTTTATATAGTAATATTTTCAAGTCATAGCATTAGAGTCTGAATTTCAGTGTATGACATTTAATATCTCAATCTATAGCATTTTATTGATAAATATAATGTTAGTTATAATTTATTAAAAAGAGTTGTTATTAACAATTAATAAAAAAAAAGGGGAGATAAACTAACAATGGATAATTAATATACCTAATTAACACACCGATAAACTAATAATGGAAAATGGGATACTTTATTAATTACATTAAATGTAGTTAGCACGTTTTGAAATTGTACAAGCATGTTTTAAGGGATTTTAATTAAAAATTAATATTAGATTAACAAGGTTTTAGGGATATCAAAAATTTTTAGATTAACATCATTGACTTAAATATCTCTAGTTAGTTTGAATGATATTTTTTTTATTAAATTCCTTAAAAAACTCTACAAGTTTTTTAACGATTATTTTCAAATTGGCATTTTGAAACCTATTTGCATCATCGTTACAAATTCCTTTTTTTTTCTAATTTTCACGATTATTTTCAGATTGGCATCAACGTAGAAGTCATTTTTCCCAAAATTTCACGATTATTTTCATATCTGCATATTTCAGTTCATTTTTTAGTAACCTGATAAATTTTGGCGTTTGAAACAATTTAATTTGATCTGATGGAGAACATTATGTCAATATTAACTAAACATGGTGGAAATTAGAATTCATCAGGTTGATTTTTAATTATGATTTGTTTCTTTTAATAATGAATTGTTGATTTTAATTAATTTGATATTTTTTACATGTAAAACAGTGTTCAATTTTTTTGATAACTGTATTATCTAAAAACAGTTTGGATATTTCTTTTTTTTAATGAAATAGTTATGTTACGTATATCGTATTTGAAGTCTGAAGTTTGTATTATTAGTGTATGAAAAGTATACGAAACGTGTATCAATTGTTTATGAAAGTCCTTTTTTTAAAAAAAAAAAAAGAATATTCTAGTTTCTATTGAAATTAGAATATATGTTTTATTATTAATTTTGTATTGAAATTATATTGTGTTTGTTTAATTGGAATAGTTTGTAGGACAGTGAATGATATATTAAATGTGTATGAAGTGTGTATGAATTATATGAACTGATTATAAACGGTCATCTTCTTCTCAAAAGTTTTCCAATTTAAACTTGTGGTAAAAATTTGACTTGGGAACTTTGTCAAAGTCTCCGAAATTTTCTGTAATTAATCTATTTGGAACAGAAGGATCAGAAACAAAATCAGAAATTGGTCCAGATTTTAGACCGATTACAACGACCAATTCTTTTAAGTCAAAATGTAACTCTGTACCATTTACATTGATAATGAACATGTCATCCCTGCCAGTTTCAAATTCAAGAAGGAAAGTATGATGCAACAATTGACATCGAATTTTAATGTTATGTAAATCATAAAAAAAATCAAAATGGAATTTCTCGTAAAAATTGCTGAAACTTATCTTGACCGAGGAAGGTCAACAAATCAGCGAACACAATCATGTTGATACAGAAAGATAAATGTGTTTGAACCTTCTTCTCCTATAAATTTTGTAAAACTAAATTATTACTTTTTATATACTATAAAATTTCATAGAAAAAATCATATATACAATGCTATATTAAGTTGACATTCAATTAATTCATACACAAATCTTACAAATTATATACAATATTCATACAATATTAATACATATTCGATGGACACTTAATTCAATTCATACAGAAATCATACAAACTAGATACCTCAGTTCATACACAATTCATACAATATTAATAGATATTCGATTTTAAAAAAAATTAATATGTGACTTTTAAACTACAAACTAATCTCATTTAGTATGAATACGTCAATTCATACATCAAAATCAAAAAATAAATTATACAGTTGCAATACTTAATATAATAGTCAAAATTATAGGATACACAACATTAATACATCATTCATACACATATATTTTACTGGACAAGAATATCATTTCATACATATATGATACAAAGGTAATACATAATGCATACACTCCTGTAGTGATAATGACCAATTATTTCACATACAAAATCATACAAAATTAATACATTTATTATGTATCAAATCATATACTGATATATTCAAATTATATCATATACAAAACATATAACACTAAATCATTCAATATTCATATATAATTATAATATAAAATACTAATAACTCAACTCATACATAAATCATACAAATTTCATGTAGTATACTATTGACAAATAAAAGCAAAAATTAAATACACTAACACAATACATTGTAATCCAAATTTGAAATAATCTTTTTACTGACTTTATCAACTTTTTTGGGTTTATTTGTAGCTTGTGTCTCTGATGCTTTTTTTGAAAACTTTCTGTTGATCGATCAATTTCAATGCCTTTTATTTTTTTGGAATTTGTATTTTTTAATCCTCAGCAAAGTCAGAATTGGATTCTGTTGATGTTCTAATTTCTTTTCCTTTCCTCTTTGAGCCTCTTTCCTTTGCCTCTTTGATTTTAATTTTTTTCATCTTCAAATTAACTGAACTGCACTTCACTTTTTCCTTTGATTTCTGCGTTTGAGTTTGTGACAATATATCGCATGAAGGAACATGAAAGTCATTAGACTCATCGACCAATCTTTTACTTTTACTTGTGGTTTCACTACGGGTTTCACTGCCTTTCCTAGACATTCTATATGAACTAAATGGGAACTGATCTGAGAGGGATGTTTGGGTTTTGGGATGAATTGATCTGAGAGGGATAATGGGGAAGATGAGTGAGGCGGGATTTGGGTAAGAACAAAAAATCTTTGCGTGTTGAAAAGAGATGATGAGTGAGGCAGGATTTGAGGAAGATCAAAATATCTTCGCGTGTTGGGGAGAGATGGAGTGTATTGGGGGAAGATGTCTGTGTATGTATTGGTTGAGATGGGGGGATAGTTATTGGGCAACCGTATAATAGGGAATTAATTAAAATCAAATTCCTATTATTTAGATTTTGTTTTTTAAAAGCTAACTATATAATGTAAAAATTTAATTAATAAATTTAATTAATAATAATTTATAATTTATATTAAAAGCTTTAAAAGGTGATAAAGAGAAAAAAAATGAAAAAAAAAATCATGTTTTAATTTGATTTAAACTATTGAGCATTTTAAGAAACTGAATAATTTAAATCCTTTTTGAATTTCTTAATATGTGCTAATTTGTTAATTATCCATTATTAATTAAAATTAATTCAAATCCCACAATTAGTGCTACTTACCAATTTATACATAAACATTTTTTTTCCTTTTTATTTTATTTAAAAAATAAAAATAAAAAGTTAATTGTAAAAAATAAAAATAAGTATTTAAACATATTAATTAGTATTTAAATAATTACTTATAGTTTATTTTTAATTAAAGATATTTTTAATTGATATGCTATAACTCGATAATAATCTGCTATAAGTAATTTATTTTTAAAATGTATGTTTATAACTCGATATATATAACTTTAAATGTGTATATGGTGTTATTTTTATTTTTTTTTAACAATAGGCTAAGCACTTTGGTCTAGCCCATTCATATAAATATTTTTCTGATTGATAAGCCCATCGGGTTATTTTGAAGAGAACAAAACCTAGTACTTATGTGTTCGACTCACAATGCACAATGTATTTTAAATTAAATCAAGTTAAATGACGATGTGAAAAACCCCAGTATTCAAGAAGTTAAAGTTTTAGAGCCTGTTTGGCTCAGCTTAAAAACTGGTCAAACTGACTTAAAAGCTGGTTTTTGACTTACTTAACTGTTTGGCAATATTCAAAATAACTTATTTTAAGTTAAAAAAACTTATTTTAAGCCAAAAGTTAAAAGCTAGGGTAGGTGTGCTTTTTTTTTCCAGCTTATAAGCTGTTTTAAGTTGACCACATTTTTACCTTTTTGCCCTTAATATTTTTATACAATCTCCAAATTACCCCATAACCCTAACATCTCTTTCTTCTATTTTTTCCTTTTTCACGTGTGGATGATAGACAATTACTATTACTAATGAATGAAAATAAAATAAAATCTTAAATCTTTCAAGTGATCTATTCAAATTATATATTAATAAAATGTAAAATAAGTTGCACATATAACTTAATAAAAATTTATTTCCTCTTATAAATAATTTGTGATAATAAAGAAATATGTGAATGATAGACATTATTATTACCTACGGATGAAACTAAAATAAAATCTTAAATCGTTCTTTAATCTATTCAAATTATATATCTTTAAAATCTATAATAAGTTTTATTCCTCTTATAAATAATTTGTGATGAGAAAGAAATATGTGAATTATAGCAAAATATAATTATTTATGGCTGTAAAATATAAATTAATTAACTTTTATTATGTTAACAGTTTTTAAGGGTATTTCAGACATTTTGATTTAAAAGCTGTTTATCAGCACTTATTTGCCAAACACATCAACAACTTTTTTTTTTAACTTCAGCACTTTTATCCAAACGCATAACTGCTTATTTTAAAAATAAGTTTCAGCACTTTCAAAAGTACTTTTTTAAAGTTGCTTTTATTAAGCCCATCCAAACGGGCCCTTAGTAATTTTATAACTAATAAGCAAACCTTTCTTGAAGTCCCAAACTATATTTTAACAACCTTTTGGCCTATCCTATAGAAATTATGAATAAGATTAACTAATAAGCAAACGTTTCTTGAAGTCCCAAACTATATTTTAACAATCTTTTGGCCCATCCTATAGAAATTATGAATAAGATCCCTAAGTTAATTTAGAGATATTAATTCCATAATCGTAGAAAATTTCATAACAAAGTCAACCCTTGATCAAACGAATTTAATATCTATTATATACATATAAAAGTAAATTTGACTTTTTGTATTGAAATAAGATCTGATATATCGGGTCCTTCATCTGACTTACTCGTTCATATTAGTAAATTGGTTGTACGCTTATCTATTAGTTATGAATATTTCTTCTTCATCTCCATTACATTTACCTTGTTTACTATTATATACTAATATACGTGTTCCCGTATTACGCGGATAATTAAATTAAAAATAACTAATAAATTTTGTTATGCACTATGTAATGTATATTTTTAAAAATTGAAATAATGGGTACAAATCAAGTAGCTTATTTACTTTCGCATATCCCAATATTATTGTTAATACAAAACTTAATATTTAGATTATTAAAGTTAAAAATATTATGTTTATAATTATAATTAACTAGATTTCTAGTTTTTAAATATATTTTGTTTAAATTTTAATAAAGATATTGTTTATTTTTTTGTTTATTTAGTTTGATTAAAGAATAAATATTTTATGTGTTTTTACATGTTTGGTCTGTTATTGTTAATTATTTTTAATTGACATAATATTAGTTTTAAAATCTAACATTCTCCTAAAATGATTAAATATCAAATTGTAGGTACGATACCCAAATTTATAAATTTTCTCTTTGTATTTTTGTAGAACTTATTTATCGATTAGCGAAAACATATATATATATATAAGTGGGCAAGAAAAATGAAAAGTTAGATGAACGTGAACTTTGTTAAGTTTATATATTTTAGTTTATGAAAAATTGTCACGTTAATTTTTGAAAACACTTTAAACTTTTATTTTGTTTTCTAGTTAATATCTTTTTAATATTTTGTTAATTACTTTTTAGAGTTTGTATGTAAGTGAGAATGTAATAGGAAATTTTAAAACTGCTTATTTAAAATAAAAGTACAATTAAAAATATATTATTAATAAAGAAATATTGGTCATATGTAATTCGTTACTCAATTTTTATATATACATGTTTATTTAATTAAAATTTTATTATTTTAAAAAAATAATTTTTAATTTAAAATACCATTCATGTTTTTAATTATTTTCAGTTTTATTTTACCGTGTATTCCATCTTTTTCTACATTTGCAGTTTTATTTTTCTGGTAGTTTTCATTTTTAACTATTTAGAAATTAAGTTTTAAATGTAAAAGAATTTAAATTATCAACTAAAATTTTTAAATTTTGAATTTTGTGTTGCTGAAAAATGACAATTTTTACTTCTCCTAATCTTTTAAACCGCTTTAAATTTCTATCTTTTTTTTTAGTTAATATCTCATTAATATTTTGTTAATTAGCTTTCAGAGTTCATATATAAATGAAAATGTAATACGATATTTAAAACAGCATATTTAAATTTTAAGTGTGATTAAAATATATTAATAAAGAAATATGGTGATATGTAGTTAGTTACTCAATTTTTATAATTACGTTTTTATTTAATTAAAAATCTACTTTTAAAATAAATGATTTATTAATTTAAAATACCATTCAAGTTTTTAATTATTTTCAGTTTTGTTTTACCGTGTTTATCATCTTTTTCTGTGTTTGAAGTTTTTATTTTTCTTGTGCTTTTCTTTTTTAACTATTTAGAAATTAAGTTTTTAATTTATTTTTCACGTGTTTGCTTCTTTTTTTTTATATATATATTCCGTTTTAGTCTTATTTTTAGTTATTAAAACTTTAATTAAAAATTTAACCAAGTTTTATATTTTATGCATAAAAGAAACATGGAATTATTTAGTTTGTTATTTTTTTTCTTTTTGGTTAATTTTAGATTAAAAAAGTTTTTAAAAATTAGATTATTGAATTTTGTGTTGCTAAAAAATGACACTTTTTACTTCTCCTATTTTTGGAATCGCTTTAAATTTCTATCTAGTTTTTTAGTTAATATTTTGTTAATTAATTTCTAGATTTTGTATATAAATGGAAATGTAATAGGAAATTTTAAAATTGCTTATTTAAAATTTAAGAGTGATTAAATTATATTATAAAGAAATACGATAATATGTAGTTAGTTATTCTAATTTTTAATTTCTAAAGATCATTCAAGTTTTTAATTGATCAATCATTTCTAATGCATAAATTCCTAAACTTGAAACTTAAATATTATTCTAATACCTTATTCTACTTTACTAATGACAACAAAAGTACGTTCCCTATGAATTTTATGAACTTTACCCTAAACTTAAATAATTGTTAACTTCAATTTTTTAAGTAATTCATGTAGTAACTATTAAAAAAAAATGTCACGACCCAAAACCGAGCCGCGAGTGGCACCCACACTTATCCTACTATGTGAGCGAACCAACCAATACAAAACCCAACATTTCAATATAATATCAACAGAAAGTAATGCGGAAGACTTAAATCTCATTAATGAACATTGATTAAATAACTTCTAAAACTCAATAACTATTATTATCCCCAAAATCTGGAAGTCATCATCACAAGAACATCTATCCTCAAATTACTAATCTAAGAGTATCTAAGAAGCTAAAATAAATAAAAATCTAGTCCATGCCGGAATCTCGAGGCATCAAGACTTGAAGAAGAAGATCCAGTCCAAGCTAGAAGCATTAGCTCACCCTGAATTCCGGTGCAATGAAGACTGGCTAGAGTTGCGGTTGAGTTGAAGACGACGGCACGTTTGCTGCACTCCACAAATAACAAAGAAAGAAACATACAGTAGGGGTCAGTACAAAACACCGAGTACTGAGTAGATATCATCGGCCAACTCAAAATAGAAAACAGTTATATCAGATAATATCATAAAATCAACTACAATACTCAATCTTTAGCAATATCAATTATCATAACCCTTGGTCACAACACCAAGCACATCAATGAGGACTCACGCCTCCCCATCATACTCATTTGGGAATTAGGTTCATTAAATTGAGTATATTAACATCTTTCAAGATTCATTATCTTTGATTCTCTCGTGTCGGTACGTGACACTCCGCTCCATATACTATCCTGGTGTCGGAACGTGACACTCCGATCCATATTCTATCCTGGTGCTGGAACGTGGCACTCCGATCCTCATTCTATCCTGGTACCGGAACGTGGCACCCGATCCATATACTATCCTAGTGTCGGAACGTGACACTCCGATCCATATTCTATCCTGGTGCCGGAACGTGGCACTCCGATCCTCATTTCTATTCTGGTACCGGAACGTGGCACCCGATCCATATACTATCCTGGTGTCGGAACGTGACACTCCGATCCTCATATACTATCCTGGTACCGAAACGTGGCACCCGATCCTCTATTTCTATCCTGGTACCGGAACGTGGCACCCGATCCCCTAATCTCACTACTTTCGTTCATCAAGCCTTCTTTTATACCAAGGCATCATCATTAACAAAGTAGATTAGGATTTCTTTCAAGATTTAGGATTTAATAGCTTCATCATGCTTATTTTATCACAATTATATAATCACATTCATGCAAGCATACAATTAAGCATATATAGAAGGGTTTACAATACTACCAATACATATCATTCGCTATTAAGAGTTTACTACGAATAGCATAAAAACCATAACCTACCTCCACCGAAGATTCGTGATCAAGCAAGCAATTTCCGAAAGCTTTGTGTTTTCGTCTTCGTTTCTCCTCTTTCTCGTTCGATCCTCTCTCTCTCTTCTTGTTCTTTCTATTTTTCTTATTCAAACCCTCTTTTCTTTTACCCTAATTAGCATATAATTATGTATAAAAGATGATAGAATAACCCACTAATTAATCCAAGGTTATCTCCTTTAACCCCCAAGTAATTAAACTATTAACATTAACCCACTAACTTTATAATTAAAGCCGGAATAGTCCAAAACGCCCCTTAAATATTTACAGAAATCCGACCCAGCCTGGGATTACGCAACCTGTGACGGCCCGTCGTGCCTGTGACGGTCCGTCCTGCAGGTCCGTCGCAAAGTTCAGAGACTCAATTTCCTTGAAGAGTTTGTGACGGTCCGTCGTGCCCACGACGGTCCGTCCTGCCATGTCATCACGAAGTTCAGAGACTTAATTTCTGTAGAAGATGTGTGACGGTCCGTCGTGTCATTCCGTTACGAAGTTCAGAGAGTTGATTTCAGTACCCAAATTTCAGAATTCTAAGTGTTTTGGAACGAGACCCCCTCGACGGTCCGTCGTGCCCATGACGGTCCGTCGTGGGATCCGTCGTCTCAGCCAGTTTGTCCAGAATTAAAATCTGCTGCTCAAAACGACTAAACAGGTCGTTAAAAAAGAACTTTCATTTTCAACATAAAAATTGAGTAGAAATTTTAGTATTTTAAGATAACCTCGTGCCATTTTTTTTGATATATTTATATTTTAAATGGTAATATCTTGCTTATATATAATATATATATATATATATATATTATATATATATATATATATATAATATATATATATATTTAATTTTATTTTATGTACCATGAATTGAATTGCACAATCTTATCATTAGAATAATTTTTTTAGCATAAATTTTAAAACTTTTTCATTTTAATTAAAATAAGTCTAAAAATCAGTACTTGTAAATTTAACAAACAAGTCAAAAAATTTAGTAGTTGTAAATCTAACAATATGTATAGAAAGAAAATAAAGACCACTTTCAAATTAAAATTTTTATGTTGCGGGGATCATATCTACTCACATTTTTCAGATATAAAACAATATTAGTGCATGTTATTTTTCATATTAGAAACTCGCATAATAAATAATCGATATTTATTATAATATAAATAATCAACAACTATCCATACACCTTTAAATAATATTTTCCTTCAAATTATATTTTTATCAAGAGAAGAGCAATAGACAATAAATAATTAAACAATTGTAACAACTATCAACCATATTGATAGTTGATAGAAGTCCATATTTTTTTTAATGTAATTTAAACAATTTTGGATAATTTTTCAGGAAGTAATCTCGACAGAGATTAGGATAAGCTTTGATGAATAAAAGAAGCATCGATAGAAATTTTCATAGGTGAAGCAAATTAAATCTGATTTTAAATTAATGCATATGATAATTCACAATTTGAAGCAATACATCTGTGTATTGAATATGAATTTTGATCACTTTGAAAAATGATTGCTCTAAAGGATAATACTAAAGAAAATGGATAAAAATTTTCTAAAAAAAATACTTATATTTATAGAAGGGATAATTATATAGAATGGCAAACTAATAATATAAAATAAATAAAGTATCTACCGTTTGATTTATTTGTCTTCATAGCAAATCGCTCGTCAGTCCCTCTCTCCCTCATATTCTCGCTCGCCACTCTCCCTCTCTCGCTCACTTCCTTCGCTCGCCTCTCTCGCTTTATACAATAGAATTGTATAAATTATTTTAATTGTATAAAGCGAGAGAAAATTGTATATACACATGCAAGTACATATATCTCCATCTTATACACTTATAATTATACAATAAAATTACTTCCCTACCCAAGTCTCTTTTGTCTTTCTCTCTTTCTCGTTTTATACAAATTCAAATTGTATATAATTCTCTCTTTCTCGTTTTATACAATTCGATTCAATTGTATATTTCCTTCCCAAGTCACTTTCTCGCTTTCTCGTTTTATACAAATTCAAATTGTATATAATCTTCCTATACACTTGTAATTATACAATTCGTTTTATAGACTTCATTTAATACAATTCTCTGCTCAAGTCTCTTTCTCTTTCTCGTTTTATACACTCCGTTTATACAATTCGCTTCAATTGTATATGTATAGCAAATTATACATATATATGTTTGTTATGGAGCGCAATTATGTAAACTTTGCTATAACATACAAATATGAATTTTATGTTTGCTATATGTGTAAGTTGTCTTTTCATAGAATGCATAAAGTAAATGGATAAATGGATAGGTGGTTGTCTTTGAAACAAACTATATTTTTCAGATATGTTGTTTTTTTCAAATTTAAATTAAACCGTATTTGATTATCCTTTAAGAAAATTTTCAAAATTAAAATGGGAAGTTAAAAGAAGGTCAAATTTATTAATTTTTATCTTTTTTTTGGTCCTTTTTAATATACATCTCGTGAATTGGTTATTTAGCTTGAAAATTGACATTTAATTAGTGGCCATTTTACTTTATTTTTATTATTATTATTATTATAAACGTGAAAGTTATTAGATTTTATCATTTTCATTTTTTGGTCTTTTTTATGTACATTTTCTGTTTGTTTTTTCAAGAAAAAGAAAGAAAAATCTGTGAATTGGTTATTTAGTTTGAATAATTTACATTTAATTAGTGGTCATTTTAATTTTATTATTATTATACTTATAATATATATATATATATAGATATATATATATATATATATATATATATATATATATATATATATATATATATATATATAGGAGAGGCGATAGTGTCTACATGTCATCACCATAATTAATCGCTAATTTTGACTTTTAGATAATCAATTAATTAAATAGAATTAATTCAATATTTTAATTCAAAAAAAGTTCAGTTTTAAAAGACATAATTCAAGTTTTTTACCCCAATTTAATTGTTAGTTTTTATGTGATATATTTAAGTGAAAGTAGAAAACATTTTATATTAACTGAAAAAAATTATCGTTTTATCTATACTAGGTAGAGATGGCTCGTACAAGCACGGGCCCAACGTTAAACGAATTTTCTGAGCTAAATGCACAAAATATGTTATTTACATTGAATATGTATCATTTACGTAGTGGTACATTTCTATCGCTTATCACCCTGGCAAAAAGTACTCGTGGAAAAAGAGAGAAATATATAGATTCAAAGTTGAATACTTAGTTAAACATATATAATTAGAGAAACCTCAAGAATAAAAGAGCACAAAGTAGTCTAATTTAAACGATTAAATCTCAAATAATTAGTAAATGTAGAAATAAGGGATGGCCTTTGTACACAAGTAACACAAGTCCTTTGTACACAATAATACAGATTATAGATCACCTAGCATAGTGCAACATATGCACTAAATCTTGAAAGGAAATCATTTTCATAACCTACATGCCTTTATACACAAGTAACACAACAAAATAATAACCTCTGCGTTGCAGCTTAAATATATGATTTGATAGAGTGGCTTATAGTAAATCAACCAGTATACCGAACAATATATACCAACCATCCAAACAGTCTGGAAACAAAGCAAGAGAAAGCACCCTTTACTATTACAAGTGAAATTTACACTCGATACAACAAAATTTGATGAAACATCATGATGACATAGAAAAATTATATGATAAATAATAAATAAAGCTCTTTTGGTTAGTGTTATAGAGGAAAACAATTCATACTATCAAAATATACAAAAGCCATAAAGGATCAGTGAAGCTCAACATGACAAAGGATTCACACAGGACATACGTATTTAAATATATGTCCTGCTTATCCTAGTTATTAAGTCTAGCTAGTTTTCTACTTTCTTTTCAATTTATTTGTCTTATTTTCTTTAGTTTGTCTAAAAAGTAATCACTTTTTCTATTTAGCAATTCTCATGTCCAACATTGTACCAGATATATTTCAGATTACAAGATTCAAGAGACGTGTTATGTGCATTATACACATCTTTAGTTTATGACTATAAGACTTAAAAGTTATGTGTTGTGCCAAGTCAAACTAAGGCAAATAATTAAAACAGATGCAACAAATTTAAAAAATTCAGAAAGAAATTAGTGAAGAGAAAGTACTATACTGGTAAAGAAATGCTTATCCCAAAGCAAAAAGACATTTTTGGCTTAAAAGGTTTTGTTCCATAAAATGAAACATATCTGCATAACTTAAATTTTTGCGGCACCCAAATCTATACAACAAGTTTTACAAAAGTTCAGAGCCTATTTTCTAGACATGTTGGTAAACTATGCTTATCTATTGGGAACAATATTCTTACCACAGATAAGAGATCAAACTGATCTCACTGTAAACTTTTAGTTAACGTAAATTGTGTTCCACCCTCACTTTAATTAGAAGTTAGTAGTTGGACTTAAATGTTTCGTCCCCTGAAAATCAAGTCAAACTTCATATGGAAGTTCAAAACTTTCCTCTTCTTTACTTTTTAACCCCAAAGTAGATAGAAGTAGAGAAACTAAGACTATTGAAAAAATAAAATTGAATTGATTGCAGCAAATTTCACTAACATCCACAAGACCGCAACACTAATAACAAATAGTGTATTCAAGCAAACGACAGGAAATTCCTAATGAACTCCAAGTAAAGGGAGTCGTTTTAATCCATCGACAACTTACCATCTATTTCCATCTCATTTATTTTAAAAAATATAAATCCATGTTAAGAAAACTCGATTACTTCATACGCAATTTTTTGAACAAGTTGTTGACTTGTTGAATGATCATTCCTAGCACACGTTGCCAAGACAGAATATTAAAGAAAAATTAATTCTTCAAATCTACTTTATATTTACAAGATCTCTAATGGAGAGTAATAAAGAATTATCTTTTATCCTATTCCATTTTTCCTCATAACTAAATATGCATAAGTTCGATGTCTATCCATTTTACTACTAATAGAAACTATGTTACTCTCTGCCACTACTTTTCTTTAATATTAATATTCTTGCACCCCATTTTACACATAAATTGCATTCAACATTTGACACTTCCCATAAAGATCAATATTCCTCTTTCAGGAATCTGGAAGTTGAGCAAATGTTGATCGGAAGAAAAATAAATGAAACCAACTTTACTGACTTTATAAGAGAGATCCCATAGCTGACAAAATAGGGACAACATAGCTGAAACTATGACTCAGATACATAAGCTGGAGGTTGAAGTCGTATTGACAACAAAATCTAAGGGACAACACTAGTCTTGGAGGTTATTTTTTTAATTTTTAACAGCTTCATGCAATAGAGTAAGATAACTTTTCCTTTTTTTCCCTACACAATTAAAATTAGCTAAAAATGAAACTGAAGATAGTAGCTTCCGGAGAGTCAGATACCACTAAGCCATGAATATAAATAACATTTTGCTCCTCATCGCTTCCTTAAAACGTTGGACCTATATATTATTGTTCATCTTGTATTTCAAATATACTTAGAACAAAACTTTGAACATCTTTGTAAGACAACAAAGTTTTAAAATATATTCACAACTAGAAAATTAAAACTAGTAGTGAAACTAGAATCAGAAACAAATTTAAAAAAAATACGAAAGATTTTTCTTAAAGAAGAATTGTTGTTAATATGTTCCTAAAGAATCTTACCGATTCCAACAAACTTTGCAGAAATACGAAGTTACCAAGTTTAATGAACCAGTGAAGAACAAAAGAACTGAAATTAATTCAGAAATCTAAAATTTGTAAACCACGTACCAGAATCTGGAACTTTTAATAGGAAAAAGATCAAGTCCACTGAATTCACAGTGTCCCCTTAAGGAAATTATTCCCCTTTAGTATCCAAGTTTTGATTTAGAATATGACCTCCCAGGGTAAAATGATCTCAATCACCAGAGTATAAATATCAAAAACTCCAGTGTCAGCGAACCACTCAACGACAGTAAAGTACACTTAGAATACTAGATTTAGTAATTGAAGAAGAAGTCCATGAATTCAATATTAAAATGAGAGGAAATCCCTCAATTTATAGAAAACAAAGGATAGTGCGAAAGGTTTTTATTGTGCCTTACCAGAAAGGTCACAAACCTTTGAAAAAGTCACAATCTTTCAGAAAGGTCGTCACCTTTCATAAAAGTCACAACTTTCCATAAAAGTCACAACTTTTCATAAAAGTCGCAACTTTTCATAAAAGTCACAATTTTTCATAAAAGTCGCTACATTTCATAAAAGTCACAACTCTTCATAAAAGTCGCTCCTCTTCATTTTCCATTCACACCTTTTTAAAACCCAACAATTCCCCGCATGAACGGGGAATGACTTGAAGACAGAGAAACGAACAAGTATGTGTACTTTACAAGCAAGAATTAATTGCATCTGGATAAGAAGGTTTCCCCTTGGACTTTCCGTAGTAAAAATATGTTGGATATACTCGGTCAATCGGTAGATGCGATATCTTTGAACCTTCGAATTTTGGTATATACCTAGACAACCATATGTCACACAATTAACCCTTTACCGTCTATGATTCATACGGTTGTGTTCATTTTAGCCATGAACACCTCCTAGTTTCATAAGTGTATAAAGAGAGGGTTTTTTGAAAATCATCTTCTTTGAAGACGCTTATACTTCACGCACACATAGGTGATTCGTAACCGTGGTATCGCGTAGATACACTATTTGGTCAACTCTGCTAAACTTAAGAAATCATTAAAACCATTAAGCTTTATTAACTCATTAACAAGCCTTAATGTTGTAGCCTTGTCCCTGAGCATTGTCTTCTTCATGAGAATGGATTGAGTTTGTTGACAAGGCCGAAACGTCATTCACAACTTTGTTTTTCTCCTTTAATCTAGCTCTAGGGATCTCCAGCCTGCTAGATACAGTTACCGCCATGATGACTTATCCTAAGCCGTAAATTCATTCCCTTAGATGATCTTTTAACTTCCTCTCTAGTTAGGCATTTTTGTACGTGGATCCGACACATTATCCTTTGACTATACATAGTCAATTCTGATAATTCCACTAGAGAGTAGTTTTTTAACGGTATCATGTCTATGTCGTATATGACGAGACTTTTCGTTATACGTCATGATCCATGCCCTATCTATTGCATCTTGACCGTGAAAGTGTTTTTATATCAACGCCAATGGTTTGGGCCAAAATAGAATATCTGTCAAGAAATTTCGAAGTCTTTCAACTTATTTACCGACCTTATCTAGAGCACCTAGCTCAAAGATCATTGTAGAGCTAGCGATACATGTCTCTTTTAAAATATTTCTAAGAGACTACTCCTCTACAAATAGTAAGTACATATCCACTCGTGAATTTTACTTCATTCGTCCGATGATTCAATTTGCATCACTATATCTTTCAAAATTGTCGGATATTGTTATAATGCATGATATAGTTTTAAGTATTATTTTAAATACTCCAAAACTCTATTTATTGTCATCTAATGAATTTATTTGGGATCACTTGTGAACCGACTCAGTTTAAAATAGCAAATGCTATATCTGATCGCACACACTATATGATATACATCATACTTCCCAAAACTCCAGCACAATCCAATTGTGAGTCACTTTTGTTTTCACTCTTTTGAAATGCAAAGCTCACATTTATTGGAGACTTGACAATATTGACATCCAAGTTTTGAACTAGTTAAGTACCTTTTCAATGTAATGAGACCGTGAAAATGCTAAACATTATGGAGTTCTACGAATTCTTATATCTAAGATCGCATTAGCGACTCCAATAATTTTCATTCCACTTGCTTTATAGCATACGTTTAGTAGCATTTATGTCATTAGTGTCTCTATTGATTATCAACATATCACCAATATACAAACAAATAATGACCTTATGATTTTAATGTGAACACATTTATCACTTCCATCATTCTTCAATCCATTTGTCGACATGGTTTGATCAAATTATGTCATTGTTTGGGTGCTTTCATAATGTGACTTAACAAGTTCACACACTTTCTTTTATTTATCAGGAACTACAAAACCCTCGGTTGTTCCATGTAATTTTCTTCCTCCAATTCTACATTTAAGAAAGTTCTTTTTACATTCATTTGATGAATTTGAAGGTCATATACCACACTAATAATTTTTGTATCCGAATGAATGTAATTCTATTACTAACGAATATATATTATATATATATTATATATATATATATATTATATATATATATATATTATATATAATATATATATAATATATATATATTATATATATATATATAGACAAGATCAAAACCTTGGTTTTTTTTTCTAAAGCTTTTGACACAAAGTCTTGCTTTATATTTTTCAACAGTTCCATCAACTGTTATTTCCTTCTAAAGATTCACTTTGAACCCAAAGATTTATTTTCTTGAAAAAGATCTATTAACTTCCAATATTGTTTATTGACACCATCTTTCCAAAGAATGAGTCTACAGAAGACGCACGAAATGTTACAAAACCATATTCGAAGGAAATAAATGTCCTTTAACATTTACTAAGCCATCTGTTTATTAAGTACATTATCCTTTTCATTTCCTAGGCCTTTTAGACCCTTCTCTAGACTACTCAAGTCTAATTTTACAGTCCACATTCATAGGTCCTATTTTAATTCTTTTAGAAATAGGAATTTGGACTTTGACTAGATAGCTACACACTTGGAAATATTTCAAGTTGGATTTCCTTCCTTTCCATTTCTCATATGGAAAAGATTGTATTCTGATTAAACAAAATCGCTTTCTTTCTAAAAAGACAATTTTTTTGTGTTCCCTTTTGCAGTAAGGAAAGTTCGTCCTCACAAGTTTTGTGTAAACCCAAACTTATAAATAATGCATCCATCATTTCTTTCAACGTTAGTTTTTCATTAGATTGAGGTGAATATGGCAGTAGTTTGATGGATATTCCACTTTCCAAACATATTTGTGCACAATGAGATTTATACTCTCCATTCTTATAACTTCTTATATTTTTTCACACTGATTTTCAACTTCGATATTACATTATCTAGACATTTCTATTGCTTCATTCTTACCATTCAGCAAATAGGCATAGTCATTTCTAATGAAATTCTCAATAAAAGTAACAAATACTTTTTCCCACCTTGAGATTGTGTTAACTTAATATCACAAATGTCAGTGTAAATCAATTCTAAGGGATTATAATTCCTTTCAACAGATTATAAGAATGCTCAACATACTTAGATTTCACAAAAACTTGATATTCTTATTTATTGCACTCAAAGTTAGGCAAAACTTCTAAGTTGATCAGTTTTCCTTACAAGGTTTTGTAATTTACATGCCCCAAGTGTTCATGTCACAAACATTGACTCAAGCAAGTAACAACAAACAAAAACATTGAGTTTGAAAAGCTATTCGCGAGGTAGCTTTTTCGTCACTAATATTTTTTTCCTATTTCTTACAATTTTGTGTGATACAACATTGTTTAGATTGTCAAATGTCATTTTCAGAAGGACATTTCCATAACTTTCAATATGATTATTATAGAACTACCCATGAACAAATTTTATTTCATCGGTTCAATAAAGACAATATAGTCCAAATGTTATTTTTACAAAAGCATAACAAATGACTATTCACCAATATTCATGTCTATGCAAATACTTTTATTATAATGGACATATAGTTTCATAAAAAATCACAACATTTTAAGTGATATTTTTTTCCATAAAAGAACACAATTATTTTGAACAAGTATATATATAATTTGGATGTTTCATACTAGTCACACTATATACTAGTAATAGAGAAACTCAACAACCACTATATCAAATATACTCCAAGAATTTTGTGGGTATAACATAATACAAAAGTATCATTGGATTTCATATCTTTTGCTCCAAAGTAAAATTAGACACCAAGTCTAATCATAAACAAATAACCCGCACATTTCAAATGTGATCTCAAAAATATTTTTCAAGTATTTGAAAATAGTTTTTTCACATATTTTAATGTTGGAAACATTATTCTACGAAAGAATTATAGTGCTGCAATTCTTTTTGACAATGTTTACACAATGTCAAAGTTCATTCCATAGAGACAAAAAATCACAAATTCTAAGTCACTGGTATTTTTCCTCTATCATAAATAGACATACCACTTAGTATTTTAAATACTAATAATAAGGACAAAAAAATTGTATAATTTATTTCTATATTACATTGAAGTTTATAGAAAATCAAAAGCACAACACTGACTTATTATATGAATTTTTCATATTCTTCAAACCAGTTGTATAGTCCAATTTATCCAAAGTATAAAACCACAAAAGTTTTTAGTCTACAATAATCAGACACACTAACATTTCTCATGGAGTACAAAACTACAAAAGTCTTTTTTTTTCTCCAAACAGAATAACACATATTCTTTATCACATAGAAATGTTTTTCTTATCAAATAGTCTCAACTATAACATTTTGACATACTATTTTATCAAACAAAAATATGCATCTCTCATTTTTGCAAACTAAAGAATTTTAAAAGCAACAATATTTGCGAAGTAAAATTCATTCCACAACATATGGTTTGCAGATCTTTTTCCAAAGATACACATAATAAAAAAATAAAAAATTAAAGATGACAATTCTTAAAAAACTATTTTCCTCCTTAGATAATTTAATAAGAAGGTTACCTGGTAATCTTTAAACGGAATACTATAAAAATTTTCTGTTACATTCTCACTTCGACCTTGCTAAACAAGGCAACGAATTATAGAGAAGTAATGCATTTATCTTCTACTTCCATGATCAGATTCTCTTAATCAATAAAATTCAAAAATACTAACAGTATACTAATTTCCTTAAGATTGTTGTTCATCTTGTATTTCAAACATACTTAGAACAAAACTTTGAATATCTTTGTAAGACAACAAAGTTTAAGAACATTTTCAATACTAGAAAATTAAAACTAGTATTGAAACTTGAATCAGAAATAGATTTATAAAAAATATTCGAAATATTTTTCTTAAAGAAGAATTGTTGTTAATATGTGTCTAAAGAATCTTATTGATTGTAACAAATTTTGCAGAAATACGAAGTTACCAAGTTTAAAGAACCAGTGAAGAACAAAAGAATAGAAGAACTGAAATTGATTAACAAATCTAAAATTTGTAAAACACATACCAGAATCTGGAAAATTTTAATAGAAAAAAGATCAAGTCCACTGAATTCACAGTGTCCCCTTAAAGAAATTGTTCCCCACTAGTATCCGAGATTTGATTTGAAATATAACCTCCCAGGATAAAATAATTTCAATCACCAGTGTATAGATACTAAAAACTCCGGTGTCAGCGAACCACTCAACGACAGTGTACACTTAGAATACTAGATTTTGTAGTTGAATAAGAAGTCCATGAATTCTATATTAAAATGAGAGAAAATCCCTTAATTTATAGAAAACAAAGGGTAGTGCGAAAAAGTTCTTATTGTGCCTTACGAGAAAGGTCACAAACCTTTGGAAAAGTCATAATCTTTCGGAAAGGTCGTCACCTTTCATAAAAATCACAACTTTCCATAAAAGTCACAACTTTTCATCAAGTCGCAACTTTTCATAATAGTCACAACATTTCATAAAAGTCACAATTCTTCATAAAACTCGCAACTCTTCATTTTCCATTCACAGCTTTTTAAAACCCAACATATATGTCTTGTCACATTTTGGGTTTATAGTTCAATCAAAAGATTGTTTTTAAGCTGCTTTGCGCTTTGAGAGTTGGCTATATTAGATTGTGAGTGGATGAACTTGAAGAAAGTTGTGATTTCGGTCTCTTTATTAAATAGCGATATAAATTTTTCTTCACTCGCGCTAGTCCCCCCTCCCCCCCCTAAAAAAAAAGAAAAAAAAAAGCAACTTGTAGGAAAATGCCGTTTGGATTTGGTTATCCAACTAGGAAAGACATGGGACTTTTGGGCATGGTAACTAAACACTTAGTTTCTTTTAGTAAATGGATCCAATGATAATCTAAATGGTTGTGAAATCAAGATTGATACAATAGGTCTTAGTTCTTTAAGTACAATGGTTATCCCTCCAAATAAGATATGTTTGTGTAATTTATCCCCTCAGACAAAGCATCAATTCATATTCCCACTGTAAGAGAAACAAAATCAAATTGTTGTTCGTGTTGTTAAACTTGTTATAGGGCTATACAAGATAAGTGTTGCGATAATATCTAGTAGGGCTATTGAGGTAATTACTAGCAAGAAGGAATTTAGCTACAGAACATGACATTATAGAATGTTAAATGTCTAAATATGCAGTATATATATATATATATATATATATATATATATATCTTTTTTTTTCCTTTTTTGTGATCCCATTTGTTGCTTGGCAAAGACATCTCTAAGACTCGAGAAATCGTTGTTACTTATCCAGTGCACAGAACAGAACAAATTCGATCGGGACTTAAATTAATTAAATCATTCTCTCCAAAGATCACAAATTGATTCTAACAAAAAAGTCGTTTAGTTCAAAAGAATTATTATGAAAGAAGACCAAATTGGTAACTGCATGTGAGAAAATAAAACGAAAATCTGAGTATCGAAGAGTCGATTTCTGTTGAACACATAAGAACAAACAAAAACTAAAGGCACAAGGATTGAAACTATTGAAAAGCAGCTGCGAAATTGAACAGCAACAACAAACCCATATGGAGTCTCCCATTTTTCTTTGCATGATCTCTCAAATGATTTGGTACATCCATGCTGATCATGCGCAGGGAACTACTTGGCTATTTAGAAGTGATTAGAATTTGCATTATCACTTTAAACAAATTCATGTAGCCTATTTCATATTGATGACGATGAGGATGAGGATGAGGATGAGAATGACGATGACGATGATGATAACGATGACGATGACAATGACGATGACTATGATGATGATGATGAGGATGATGATGAGGATGAGGATGACGATGACGATGACGATGATGATAATGAGGACGATGATGATGATGATGATGATAACGATGAGGATGATGATAATCAGGATGATGATGATGAGGATGATTATGATAACGATGACGACGACGACGATAATGATGACGACGACGACAATGATGATGATGATAATGATGATGATAATGATAATGATGACGATGATAATGACGACGACGATAATGATAATGATGATGATGATGATGATGATGATGATGATGATGATGATTATGACGATGACGATGATAACGATGATGATGACGACGACGACGATGATGACGATAACGATGATGTTGATGATGATGATGATAACGATGACGATGATGATGACGATGAGGATGAGGATGACGATGATGATGATAACGATGACGATGAAAATGCCGATGGTGATGATGATGAATGATGACGATGACAATGATAATGACGATAATGATGACGATGATGATGATGACGACGATGATGATAATGAGATAATAACGATGACGATGACGATGACGATGACGATGACAATGATGATGACAATGACGATAATGATAACGATGATAATGATGATGAGGATGACGATGATGACGATGATGATAATGATGATGATGACGATGATGACTATCATAAGGATGACCATGATGATGATGATGATGATGATGATAATGATGAGGATGCCGATGCCGATGACGATGCCAATGACGATGATGACGACGTTGAGGATGATGATGATGATGATGATGATGATGAGGATGATGACAATGAAGTCGATTATGATGATGATGAGAATGATGACGATGACGACGATGACGATGATGATGAGGATGATGACGATGATGATGATAATGATGATGACGATGACGATAATGATGATGACAATGATGACGATGATGATGATAATGATGATGACGACGACGATGATAACTACAATGACGACGATGAGGATGATGATGATGACGATGACGATAACAATGATGATGACGACGAGGATGATAATTATGATGACGATGACGAGGACAATGATGATGATGATGACGATGACGATGACGAGGAAGATCACGACGATAATGATTATGATGATGACAATGTTGATGATGACGATAACGATGAAGATGACCATAATGACGATAACGATGATGATGATGATGACGATGAAGATGATGACGACGATGATCATGATGATGATGATGACGATGATGATGATGATGATCATGACGATGATGATAATGATAACGATGATGATGATGATGACAACGATGACGATGATGACGATGATGATGATGATGATGACCATAATGACCATATCGATGATGATGATGTTGATGACCACAATGACGAAGACGATAATGATAACGATGACTATGATGATGAATATGCTGACGAAGATGATAATGATGATGATGATGATGACGATGATGATGATGATGACGATGATGATGATAATGATGATGATGATGATGATGATGATGACAATGATGATGGTAATGACGATGATGAAACGATGACGATGATGATGACGATGACAATGATGATGATGATGATGACGATGACAATGATAATGACAAGGATGATGATGATGATGATGATGATGATGATAATGATAATGATGATGATGATGATGATGATGATGACGACGATAATGATAATTATAATGATGATGATGATAATGATAATTATGATAACGACAATTGTAATGATGATGATGATGATGACGACAAAGATGATGATGATGATGATGATGATGATGATGATGATGATGACAATGATGACGATGATGACCACAATGACCACGATGACGATGATGATGATGATGACTACGATGATGACGATGATGATGATGACAGCGATGATGATGATGACTTTAATGACGATGATAACAATGATGATGATGATGATGGTAATTATGACAACGATGATGATAACGACGATGATGATGATGACGATGACGATGAAAATGAAGATGATGATGATGATGACAATAACAATGACGATGACGATGACGACAATGGCAATGACGATGATGACTATGACAACGATGATGATAATGATAACGATGATGATGATAATGATAACGATGATGATGACGACGAGACGATGATGATGACGATGATGATGATGATGAAGTTAACGATGATGATGATGATGTGACTATGACGATGATGATGACGATGATAATAACGATGACGATGACGATGACAATGACAATGACGATGACAATGATGATGACGAAGACGATAACAACGATGATGACATTGATGATGACGATGACAATAACAATGACAATGACGATGACGAGGATGAGGATGAAGACGACGACGATGACTAAGGTAATGAACTTGATTGAGAATTAATAGAGCTAAAATGTCAAGGGACAACCATGTCGTCCGAAAACTAGCGAAATTGAACTTGTAGACGTCCTTATCTCTTGTGACAGTTTAAGAGTGTCGTATGAAGTCTAAAACTTGTAAAGGTACATTAAAAGGAAAATAACGTTTATAGGATCAAAAAGTCTAGTAACGACCCCGAAGGACCACCCTAGGGATCCTTGAGGAGGACCCAAGCGTTGGCAAGGAGGCTGCCAAACCAGCCTGCAGAACAACACATATTTGAGGGTGCCTGTGCGTCGCGCAACTAATACTAAAAAGGGAAATTATTCCTCACGACGGGGGCTGTCATGAACCTCTCTGCCTCAAGTTGGTTTCTTGATAACAGATTTGGAGGTGCCTCGGTGACACGAAGCCATGTCCTAGATTTGATCGTGTCATTTTTAAGTCAAGTTGACTTCACAAAAAGACCTAATTAAGTGAGGGGTTATCATGTTATAAAAGGGGTTAGTCTCCTAAGACCTATGATATAAACTAATGTTAAGAAAGACTCTAAGATATTTCAAAAAGGGAATATGTAGCTTAGCAACGAGTGAACTTGACAATGAGAGGTGTCCTTTCCAATGAGGAAGGTAGGTTCACCAAAAAAAATTATGAGATGGGAACTACAATGCGAATTAGCATATAGAGAGTTTCTAGTGACAATCTCCTAGTTCCTTAACTATGTGCCCCATGGGAAAACTAGCTAGTGGATCCAGGTAGATGCTATTATGGTGCCCTCCTTTCGGTGTGAGGGGTTCAAACCGGATTCCATGTTTAGATCACATGGTCTATTATCGGTTATGGAGAAGTTTCCCGAAAGTAAAATGAATGAACGAAAGCAAAAAGATGCAGAATAACTAGGATGAATTGAAAGGTGTACTAGTGTAGGTAAGGGAATGAGACTATACCTATACATTTCACATGTGAAACTTGAGGGAATTCCTAGGGTGGTTTCTTTATATACTTATGTTATGAATGAAATGCATAATGATGATTCTGTATGATGTTTGTCTCAGGTAATGTTGCATTTACTTGATATACATGTTGTTGGTGTAGATTGCCATGTATGAGATTATGTAAACTTGTTATGATGCTATATGATGTAAGGGAAATGCTTGTGGTATCTTTACTTGTTGGCTTAGGTTATGTGGGTTTTGGGGATTCACATATACATTGCACTAATTGACTTTAATTGGGATTATAGGTAAGGTCTTGTAATGTATTAGTAAAGCTTTTCTTATGGATTTACTATGTGTTGCTCGTAAATATGTAATATGAAAATTACTTGTTGTTACTATGTTGTGAACTTGGCTATATTCTGGGAATGTGCATAAAGGCTTTCAAGTTAACTTAACATGCTTTTGAACCAAATGTCCTTTTTAGCATGTTTCTAAATATTTTACTTGCATAAGTCTCATACTTAGTACATGTGGTTTGTACTAACTCTTATTCTCTGTATTTCTACGATAATGTAGGTTGGGGCCATTGAAGAGTTTCAAGGCCTAATTTCAAGAAGCTTGGATAGATTCCCAAGTTGGAGAGTCCTCAAGTCCGAGGACGAAATCTATCATTCTAGTTCTTACTATATTATTAGACTAAAAAAATTGTTCATTCCTATATTGTAAAGACTATTTGTATTCTCTGATGAGACCTATCGTAATGTTGTAACGGCTATGTCCTAACTCTTGTACTCATATGTTAGATGATTATGTGTGAGACGATGTAGTCTATTTTTACGAATGAGAAGTCTATGTAAACTTTATATATAAGATTTTTTTTTATTTTTCCATATTTTTATTGACCTATGAAATGCGATGATGTATGCTAAGAGCTTGTTTTATTCCTGTAAGAGGACGAAGACGCTGATTATGATTACGGGGTGCTCCATGGTCGTGACATGAACACTCAAAAAAACTTGGATATCTATTATGTATGTCCAACTTAGTCTACATTGGAATATTTATTTCACTAAACCTTAAGTAAAATAATTTCTTACCTCCAAATTTGGCTATCCAAGATGGTTAATGGCTCCTCCCTAGAGTAAAACTTTAATCAAGTAACGCTGAATCTCATTGAATTCCACCTTGCTAAATGAAACTTCTTCAACATCGAATTATTAAATATAATCTAACTTCCCAACAAACCAAATGAAAAATAAAACTTGTAGCCGTCCCACCAATACG
Organism: Solanum corneliomulleri; assembly: GCA_027704805.1. Lineage (NCBI taxonomy): Eukaryota > Viridiplantae > Streptophyta > Magnoliopsida > Solanales > Solanaceae > Solanum > Solanum corneliomulleri. The sequence continues at coordinate 32,830 of JAKWIY010002737.1, read as the reverse complement.
TTTATCAATCGCGACATGGACAATATACCTCAGGCTCAACTTGTCTTTTTTTTTTTTTTTAATTTCATCACACTTTTCATAAGTGTAACCTTTAATAGAACCCACTCTCCAATTATTAACTCTAAATCATGAAAATCTTCGATCTACACAACTCTATTAGCTACTGTGGGCCATGAAGAGTCTATCCTCAATTAACTTAACCTTATACAATGACTCTCCAACCAGATATGTGCCTCACGACCTAAACTCATCAAACCAACCAATTTGGAGATCCACAACTCTGGTCATACAATTCCTTGAATGGGGCTAACTCAATACACAATGTTGTTGTATATGCAACTGCACTAAAAGATTTTTTTTTACCCCCAATAACCACCAAAGTGATCACACATACCCGCAACATGTCCTAAGGGACTTGGATAGTCCATTCATATACACCATCAATCTAAAAGTGGAAAGTTGTACAAAGATCCACCCGAGTATCCAACTTCTTCTACATAGACCTCTAGACGGGAGATGTCAATTATGAATCTCAAAAGATATAATTAAAAAAAAGTGCATCTAATACAAGTACTATCTCCCGAATGTAGATATAGGCCAACTTACCCAAAGTTCAATCTGAATTGATATAAAATATGCACACTTGGTCAATCAATCCTTTATAACCCCATATGACATTAAACTTGCACAAGATACGTGACAACCTTATCACAAAATTCATAGCAATATGTTTCCACTTCAACTCTAGTATAAGCATAATTTAAGTCATACATTCGTGATTTTGTTGCTCATAATTTACTTGATAACAATTCAAACACGAGATACAAATCCAACCCCTTCATATGATACTATCGATAATATTGCTTCAAGTTAAAATACACCCCAATAGCCTTTGGATGAATGAAATATCTGAACTATCAACCTCTTTCATGATTAATCTAGTCAGCTCACATATTGAAAGAATATAATAAAATCCTTTATCCTTAAAACACATTCACCACCACGAATTTCTTCCTTGACTTCTCCTTGCAACACCTTATCGTAAATTGTATAAAAATTTCTATCACCAAATTATCGAACACGAATCTTCTCCTACAAGGACTACCTCACCTCCATGTAAGCCCAAAGTCTCCCAGATTTTAAAGTATCAATTGTTACAAAATTATATGCATCCATAGCCAAGGGAAACTCTCTCACATGTACCAAAGATAGACTTCCTATACTCATTGTCTTTCAACCTAAGACATCTACTACCACATTCACTTTGCCAAAATGATAAACTGTAGTCATTCCATCATCCTTGAGAAACTGTAACCATCTCCATTGTCTTAAATTTAGATTCCTCTTATTAAATATTATACTAAAACACCTCACAGCACACACTATAAACATAATGCCTGTACAATTTTAATGCAAGCACCACAACTGCTAAGTTTAAGCTATAACTAAGACAAATCTTCTCATGACCTTTCATTTATCTCGAACATAAGCTATCACTTACCTTTCTACACTAATACCCAACAAATATAAATTCAAGATTCATATCAATATACGCTAAAATCCTCTCCCTACATATACAAATTCAAAGTAGTAGTAAATAAAGTCTTGAATGTTGTGACAGAAAAGATGAAAACAAAAATCTAAAATAAAGTTTACCAAGTTTATCATGGAAAAACCCTTCAAACTGAAGGTAACCACCACATGGTCGACAAGATCTGATGTAATTTAATATAACAATAAGAGGATTATAAATATTCTTCTAATGGATATACAACAAGTGCCAAAAAAGAACAAACAATAGCTACACCACCAAAAACTAAATAGAAAGAAACACCACCCAAACACAGTTGTTGTTCAGGACCGAAAAATGGATTTTATGACCTTTGAATCTGATCTCTACCATTCAAATTAACCACTAAGATGTCAAGAACACTCAACCAAAATTTCATCCCGATCCAACTATTATCTAATCGGGAAACACTCTATGAAGGTTGTTGGTTGGAGAAAAAAACTCTAGCAAAAGAATTTTTTTTTCTTTATTTTCTCTTGTTGAAAGCTCTCTCAAAAACCTATCTTCTGTCCTAATGTCTTTCAAAGGAAATACTAATGAGTAATTGAATTATTCTCTCAAGACGATACTCTATTTTTTTAGAGTTGTGCTTTTCCGTTCAAAGCTAAAAACCAACTACAAAAAGGATTACAATTGCAATCCCTTTCCTAATAGAATTGGTAAGCAAATAAAGAGAATAATTCCAATCCTTTAATAAGACCATGAGCCCTTTGGCTGGAACAAATGAAATATCCTAACAATGGGCTTTAGAAATCTCACGACCGGGGAGTACCCCCTATAAGTAACATTGCTTACTTGACCTCTCAAAAGTCTTATAAAAGCACATAGTCATCATTCATCACATTGTAATAGGTAAATTTAGCGGAAAACTTAAACTTTCATAGCACATCATATGCTAGAACATCACTTCCATTATACATAAAATAATATAATACATAGTTGAACTCTAAATCTCTTTGCCATATTAGACTCAGCATCATTAGAGTATATTAGGGACACAACCCTTACAACATAAATCATAACTAAGCTACTACATAACTTTGAATAAAACTTAACAAAGGAAATCCTTGAACTTAAATATCCGTTTCCTTGAGCTTGGAAAAACACATATCAATCCCTTCACCCTAGAGACATCCTTTAAGAATCCATAACCTACATTGTGTGTAAAAAGTTGAAGAAGAATGATGTTAGTAAAAAGTGCACTAAGTATGACAACCAAGGAAAAATATGCATTTAAAGAGGACATTTTACTTTGAAACCACACATCATGCCTTTTTGTAAAACTTCTTAGAACTTGATAAAATAAGAATCATATAATTCACATACTTCATACAGAGATATACAATAGTAACAACATCATATAGGCCATATATTGCATTGAGGCAGATTCGCACTACATTCACAGTAAGCTCCTCCGTCATTCACTGTAAGCTCCTCTTACTTTAACTTCTTAACTTCCCAAGTAACCTTCTATTCATACTTGGTGCAATGTATGAATAATGTCCCATTACACTATCCACACTCAAGCATCACTTTAAGGACACAAGGCAATCATACATACAGCCTTCATTAATCATCAAACATATATACATACACATAGAGACTTAACATATCATGACAATACAAGTTTCACATATAACTCAACATAGTGCATGAACCTCATATAATACTTATTCCAAGACATCATGTAAGTCAAGTCTACCAACAACAACATAAAAGACAATATTCAACATTAACGTACTTGGACTTCACTTCACAAAGACATCATAAAATCCTACTAAAAAAGACTTAACCCCTCATGTGCGTAGATCATAGGTCATAGATAAGAGAGTCCTTTCATCACCTAAATTTTGTGAGAAATCCTTTCACACGGACATAACATATTCAAGCTCCATCTTGTTTGGGATATAATTGAGAACTACTTTCATGATACCCCTATTTACTATATCATCATACATGCATCAAAGAGATGTTTTCATGTGTGTGTACATATATGTGAGCAAACTTTTCACATAAAAACACTTAGACCACACATGTTCATACTTCACTTTATTCATGCATAAGTGTATAGGTCAAATATATGAGCAACCCTTTCATATAAACACATTTAGACACTACACATAATCATACTTAATTGTATCATACACTTTCATGTTCATTACTTAATCATGCGTTCATATTCATGTACGTAGAATAATCACCCTAGGAACTGTTCTATCAAGGTAGACATTTTTAATGTATAGGTAAGTCTCATACCCTCACCTAGAATAGTATACCTATCAAGTCATCCTAGTTAAGATCAACATCATACTTCATGGACATATACCTTACATGCATAGTAGTAGACTTAAGTGCATATGAGAATTATCCTTTCATTAGACACCATGAACCTATACTACTTATAAGCGCATACATGAGGTGTGAGTGTGTGTACGTTGGTCTATATGATCACACAATGGCTATAAGCATTACCTTTAGGCAACAACCCTCTTAAGACCACAATTCAAATTCAAGCATACACCACACATCACATACTAGCATAAGAGAGAAGGTCACTTGACATTGCATCCAAGATTCCTAACCTTGACTAAGATCACACATTCATATAGGGGTACATAGGTAGGGGGTCATTCACCTTTTATACTTCATCATTGGCAGCACATATACCATATATGCCCTATTGAGTTCATTCAAACGTACTACACATTATCAACACTTACAACATGATACTAGCTAGATGAAGAGACCAGACATGCTACTTCATTTTGTGACCATCATAACCACACATTCATAATACATCAATTTTCTTTAAGCCCATCATAGCACATATAAGGATTGAAAATAAATAAACACCTCCACCATAAGTGGACTATACCACACAATGCCATACAATAACAATTAGACTAGCAATTCCATAATTAAATAGAGGAAATAGGGACAACTTACAATTTTTCCAAGATTCAATCATTATTTATCAATACTCTTAATTAATCAATAATTCATACTTAAGGAAGTATCTAAAAGTACAAAGACATAATCAAAATCATTCTTTAACCATCATAGGATTAAGACCACATCATGTACACTACATCATCAATTATATAGAAGTAGAGAAATATAGATCAAACTTACCGCACCTCCAAACCTTGATCCTCAGTAATTAATTTCCCACAATTCATCATCAATACACATAGAAGGAAGTATCTATAATAAGTTTATCATAATTGAATCACACTACAATCAACCTAACATCAATATCACAATAAACACATTGTAGGCTAAATTGAAAAATTGGAAGGATCATGGGTTCATCATGAATTTGAATTGAAATTATTATTAATAATAGTGGATAATAATTAATTCATTATCATTTCTAGAAAGAACCCATAGCTAGATTAGAAGATAGACAATTTGATCATAAAATCTCTTTGAAAACCTTTGAAAAAGCTCTCTAGATGAATGGACATCTAAAGATGAAGGATCACCATACCTCATTATAGAAGAAAACCATTAAAATATGATGAAGAAATCTTGAGAATCCATCACCATGACTGTTCTTGAGCTTCATCTCCAATGGAGGTTTCTAGAGAGGTTTCTTTGAGAGGAAAGGGTGAAATTTGAAGAATGAAGTATAATTGGGGTTTTATAATTTTAACCAACTTAGTATACCCAAAAATAAATAAAATAATTTCCTAGGTCAGTTTAAGACGTGGGTTGAATTTCCCAATTCACCTTTTGCATGGAAGCGTGCATGATGCAGATTTTATGCCCAAACGTCGGAGGCAAGACGACGGGGCATTGATGCAGTGAAGGGTCGTCCTGCACTCTGTCGATGGTGACTGACACTGTTACTTGGGAGCTTAATCTTACACGGGTAAGTGTTGAGCTATGACCTCAATCGACAGGGCGTCGTCTCAAGCACTAGGCGTCGACTTCGCTAGTCAATTGACACTTCCAAGGCTGTGTCGAGGCAGTCTTTGGGTCCTTCTTTAGGACCCTTTTGCAGAGCCCTTGGGGAGTAGTGCCAGATGTTTCCAATGTAAATACACTTGTATACATAATAGGGTCCTTCCATATAAATTCGAGCATCAAACAACACATAAAACATAGCAAGGCACACTAGAACATTCAAGCACGTCCAAGGGCTAACATTCGAACGTCTAGGACGTTCTTGGACGTTTGACCTCCAAATGACTTCAAATCAAGTATGCACACTGTAAATCACTTATTAATCATATATGAAATAATTTTAGGGAAATGTGACACTGTAAGAACCTTACTTCATTTTGAGAGACCTTACAATATTCTCTACTTGGGAACATTCATGCTAGAATGACACTTGGGGAATTTTAATATACTTTACGGACTTCAATGAACCATAGATCAACTCACAAGAATAAAACATCATCACATAGGAGTCAATTCACCAAACTTACAACAAACACCAACTTTCATACCATTTTGCACTCAATGCACACAATCAAGAAAAACATTCACTCGTTCACTCTTTAATGCATCAAACACATAAGTACTTCTTATGTTCATACGAGGAACATCATTCTTCTAATCACAACATAGTTTTGAAATTTTATTTTATTAAGATCTTATAATGCAACATTCTTTAAGTCACACATAGGCAAGTTCAACATCACTCAATAAGCACACAAGCAACTCATACTTCAATGAAGGCATAGTTCCATTAAATCAACAAGGATTCTCATTATTGAGACATAGTTCCATGAAGGCCGTACTCAACCTTACCATGCTTAGTTATGTTTAAGGTGGTTTTTCCTTCTCCTCAACACACTTACATGACTTCATAAGTTCATACACAGGCAATGCACAAAGGTCAATTCATATTAATGAGAATTTCTCATCCTTTTAACCAAAGCATGCTCATACTTTTTTCCTAATGAAGTCCACATGGTAAGTTACACGACACACATCACAACAATAGGAATTCATTTCACATAGATTCATTTGCTAGCATAACAATAGCTTTCATAAACATGCCTCATTTGGGGAAATTCTTGCAATTTATAGGCACAGACCAAGAGCACTTAGCTAAACACACCATCACTTCTCAAGAGTGAGACTACGTTAACAATTTCCAAGTCACAAATGTCACACATTTTTAAGAGAGTCATTATTTTTCATTTAAAGGGGACTCGAATTTCTCATTATGCGGCTAAACACCACACCTTAAGAGTAATTCAAACATGCTCCTTATGTTGTCTCATGACGTTAAATGCACACTAACATATCAAGATTCACAATCAACATCATTTTTTGATGAAAATTCCTTCATGCAATTTAGAATCTTCAAAACATGCATAACATAGTGTCAATTAAGATATACATAACATAGTGAGAACATGCAACTTATACTTTTATGCAAGACTCCTATCATGAACAAACTTTTAGGAACTCCTTGATTTCAAGTTCAAGTAATAATAGAAGGACAAGATAGAGATATCTACCACCTTACTACTCACATCACCGCCCCCCACTTAGGGTAAGCCTGTTTAAGAGCACTTAACTCCAGCTTAGGAGAACTTTAGCTCTCCAACTTTAATAACTAAGCACATAACCCCACTCTTGGGATCGAAGCATAAGCACACCCTTTATCAATATCACCAAAAAGTGATTTACTCTCATAAAAAAGTTCAAAGGAACACCAACATCAAGGGCACTTACAATCTTACCATCTAGGAACATTATCCCCCACTTGGGGTAAGCCTATTTACATCATACCCTTAACACCAAGGACAAGGCAAGTCAAAACCAACCTATATACTCCTCACACAAGAAGGTTTAACATCATTGGGGGTTCTCAATCCTAATATCATATCAAGGAACATACTTACTCAATCATCATAATTGTTCTAGGCCTAACACCCAAAGGGAATCCCTAGCAATCAGGTCAGGTCATACTACCCAACCACATAAGATCTCAACTATACCATGAATACCAAGGGTCATAAAACCTTAGGGACACAGTAAAAGAGACTTAGCCATAAGGCATCATCTTTTCTTTCAACACTAGGGTAAGGTAACTTCTAGGACATTCCAACCCACATCATCACCCTACAAGGTAAGCACACTACCTTCACTTCTAGGATAAAGCCTAAACAAAGAATCTAATCCATACAAGGCAACTCATAAATCATTTCTCCAAAACTAAGGCATTATGAGACATTTAAACATATACAAGGTCAACATTTGAACTATTACACCTATATAAAGGTAACATGCATCTTTAGCTATTTAACACCATAGAATACACTATCGTCATGTAACACCATATAGAAACATACCATTCAATAAACAAAGCTCAATTCAACTATAACAACCTCTTTAACAAGCAATAACCATACCATAACATAAATCTTCATATAACATGTCATTTCTCATAAATCACATATATAGCCATAATTGGCACCACATCAACACTTGTCAAATGCACCTTCACATATACTCATCAAACCAAAAAACCAGATAAGCATCAAAAATCACCTTTTCTCCCTCAAGCATAGAGATAACATCTCATCCATGCAAGCACATCTAAAAGACCATCAGACAAGAAAACATAAGAGAGAGATCTTATAGACTTAGGTTATATGGAAAGAAATGAGAATAGTGAAGAAGGGAAAATCTATCGTCCTATAGCCTCTCGCTCATAGATGTGTCAAAACTCACCACCGATGAAAAAGACTCTACTAGATCTACAATATGAGACTTCTGCATCCTAAAACCACTCTTATAACATCATGCTCTGATACCACGTTTGTCACGACTAGGGAGCACCACCTAGAAGTAAAAAGGGCATACTTTAACTCTTAAAGGTCTTATGTAAGCCCATAGTCATCATTCATCGCATTGTCATAGGTAAATTTGGAGGAACATTTAAAATTTTTATAGTACATCATATGCTAGATTATTAATTCCATTATATATTAGATAATATAATACATAGCTACACACTAAGTCACTTTTCTATCTTAGATTCAACATCATTAGAGTATATTAGGGACATAACCATTACAATATAAACAATAACTAAACTATTACATAACTTTGAATAGAACTTAACATAGAAAATCCTTGAACTTAAGGATCCATGTCCTTAATCTTGGGAAAACACATATCAAGCCCTCACCTTAGAAACATACCTTACTCATCCATAACTAACACTTTGTGTAAAAAGGTGAAGAAGAATAGTGTTAGTACAAAAGTGCACTAAGTATGACAACTATGCAAAAACATGCATTTAAAGAGGACATTTTACTCTGAAACCATGCATCATGACTTTTTGTAATACTTCTTAAAACTTGATACAATAAGAATCAAATAATTCACATACTTCATACAGACATATACAATGTTCATAACATCACATAAGCCATATACTGCATTTAAGGCACATTTGCATTTCATTCACTGTAAGCTCATGCTTCATTCATAGTAAGATCCTCTTACTTTAATTTCTTAACATCCTAAGTAACCCTGTAGTGATACTTGGTACAATGTATGAATAATGTCCCATTACACTATCCACACTCAAGCATCATCTTAAGGCCACAAGGTAATCATACATACAACCTTCATTAATCATCAAACATATATAAATATACATAGAGGCTTAGCATATCATGACAATACAAGTTTTACATATAATTCAACATAATGCATGAACCTCATATAAGACTTATTTCAAGACATCATGTAAGTCAACTCTACCAACAACAATATAAAAGACAATAGCCAACATTAACATACTTGAACTTCACTTCACAAAGACATCATAGAACCCTACTCATAATCCATTCTAAGCCTACTAATGCAACGTACATGTGAAGTCCCATAACCTCACATACTAAGTATATGTACAAAGAGACTACAAGCCTTAACATGTACTTAATACAACAACCATGATACTATGGTCAACTACATGCACACCAAGTAGGACCTTCATCACATAGTCACGAAGACCAGCATTATGCATATAAGGTAAGACCTCATCATATAGACTTACTAGGACTCATACCATGCATATCGCCATAACAAGTAGACTACCCGACAATGTCATGCATAAAGAACATAAACATATACATATACATATACAATAGAACACCTTCCTAGAACTCCCTTCAAGAGCTACTTGTGAAATGCATAGGTAAAGTCCCATAGCCTCACCTAAATTAAGAAACTCTCTTAGGTTATTCTAGTTAGGGTTCATTACTTTACTTCCATTTTCCATTTTACTTAGCGAAACTATAACCTTAACTAAGACTAAGACCATAAGTTCTAAATATTTAATTCGATGTTGTAGAACCTTACACTAAAATAAGGTGCTCTACTTTGCCAAGGTAGAACATCAACATCATGCCAGCTTATTAGGTGATATCACTTGCTAGATCCTATGAGGCAAACATAGTTTATGGAATTGGAAGGCATAAATGGAAACCCTCTTTATGCCTAATGGGGCACCCCTCATCTTCAAGTTCACTCGGTGCTATGCTAAATTCCTTTTATTTAAAAGCCTGTATTAACATTATTTTATTAAATTAGGCTTTAGGAGAATTAACCCCTCATATACTATGTCATAGATGAGAGAGTCCTTTCATCAACCTAAATCATGTGAGAAAACCTTTCACATGGACATAGCATATTCAAGCACCATCTACTTTAGGATACAATTGAGAACACCTTTCAAGAGATCCTCTATTTACTATATCATCATACATGCATCATTGACATGTATTCATTTGTGTGTACATATATGTGAGCAAACCTTTCACATAAACACCCTTGGACCATGCATGTTCATACTTCACTTTGTTCATACTTCACTTTGTTAATGCATAAGTGTATAGGTGTACAAATATGAGCAACCACTTCATATAAACACATATAGACATTACACATATTCATACTAAATCATATCATACACTTTCATGTTCATAGCTTAATCATGCATTAATATTCATGTACATATAGTAGTCGTCCTAGGAACTATTCTATCAAGGTAGACATGTGCAATGTATAGGTAAAGTCCCATACCATTGACTACACTAGTATACCTATCAATTCATCCTATTTAAGATCCACATCATACTTAATGGACATTCAGCTTACATGCGTAGTAGTAGACACCTTCTTTCTTGCTTTCATTTTCTGTTTGTGGCTTTGCTTGTAGACTCTTGCTTTTAGATTCTTGGATGTTTGGTTGGACTGAGTTAGAAGAGCAGTGCAAGCCTTCTCGACTGTCCCACGCGGTGCGAAAATTGACCCCGTGACAAGTTGGTATCAGAGCAGCATATAGTTTCTCTCTCACTTTGTAAAAAGCTCTCTTGTAAAGACTTGGAAATATATTGGAAAATTGGCTTCTTGGCCTCCCAACTTCTTGCCTTCTTTCTTGCTTTCATTTTCTGTTTGTGGCTTTGCTTGTGGACTCTTGCTTTTAGATTCTTGGACGTTTGGTTGGACTGAGTCAGAAGAGCCGTGCAAGCCTTCTCGACTATCCCACGTGGTGCGAAAATTGACCCCGTGACAAGTGCATATGATAATTATCCTTTCATTAGACACCATGAACCTATACTACTTATAATCATGCATGAGGTGTGGGTGTGTGTAAATTGGTCAACATGATCACATAATGTCTATCAACATCACCTTGAGGCAGCCACCTTCTTAAGACCACAATTCACATCCAAGCATACACCACACATCACTTACTAGCATAGGAGACAACGTCACTTCACATTGCCTCCAAGACTTCTAACCTTAACTAAGATCACACATTCATATAAGGGTACATAGGTAGGGGATCATTCACCATTTATACTTCATCATTGGTAGCACATACCATAGCTAACCATATCAAGTTCATTCAAATATATTAGACATTATCAACACCTACAACATTATACTATATTAAAAGACTAGACATGCTACTTCACTTTGTGTGATCATCATAACGACACATTCATAATACATAAATTTTCCTTAAAGGCCATCATCAACACACATAAGGATTGAAAATAAAGTAAACACTGCCATTATAAGTGGATCGTACCACCCAATGCCATGCAAGGCCAATTTGACTAGCAATTATATAAAGAAATAGAAGAAATAGGCCCAACTTATAATTTCTACAAGCTTTGATCATCATTGATGAATAATCTTAATTCATAAATAATTCATATTTTGGGTAGTATCTAAAAGTACAAAGACATATTAAAAATCATGCTTCAACCATCATAGGATCTAGACCGCATCATGTACAGTACATCATCAATTCTATAGGAAGTAGAGAAATATAGATCGAATTTACCCACACATCATCAATACACATAGAAGGCAATAGATATAATCAATTTATCATAATTGAATCACACTACAATCAATTTAACATCAAGATCACAATAACCACAATATAGGCTGAATTGTGAAATTGGGAGGATCATGGGTTCATCATGAAATTGTATTGAAAATCACATTCAAAACAGTGTCTAATCATCAATTCATTATCATCATGCTTTTGAAATCATTTTTAGAAAGAACCCATGGCTAGATTAAAAGATAGACAATTTGATCATGAAATCTCTTTGAAAACCTTTGAAAGAGCTCTCTAGATGAATGAATATTTAATGATGAAGAATCAGCATATCTCATTATTGAATAAAACCAAAAAAATATGATGAAGAAATATTGAGAATCCATCACCATGGCTGTTCTTGAGCTTCATCTCCAACAGAAGTTTCTAGAGAGGTTTCTTTTGATAGGCTAGGGTGAAATTTGAAGAATGAAGTCTAATTGGGGTTTTGATAATTTTAACAAACTTATTATACCCAAAAATGCGTAAAATAATTTCCTAGGTTTAGGTTAGGACATGGGGTGAATTCCCAATTCACCCCTTGCATGGAAGCGTGCATGCTGTAGGCTCAAACAACGGAGGCAAGACGACAGGGCATCGATGCAGTGACGGCCCATCCTACACTCCATCGATGGTGATTGAAACTGTCACTTGGGGTCTTAATCTCACACGACTAAGTGCTAAGCTATTCCCCCAATCGACAAGGCGTCGTCTCAAGCACGGGGCATCAACTTTGCTCGTCGATTGGCAGTGTCCAGACAACCTTTGGGTCCTTCTCAAGGACCCTTTTGCGGAGCTCTTGGAGAGTCGTGCCCAGATTTTTCCAACGTAAATACACTCGTATACATGCTAGGTTCCTTTCTCATATATTTGAGCATCAAACAAAACATAAAATATAACAAGGCCCACTAGAACATTCAAGTACGTCCAAGGGCTAACTTTCAAACGTCTCAGACGTTTGACCTCCAAATAACTTCAAATCAAGAATGCATACTGTAAAACACTTATTAATAATATTTTGAACCTTTTTAGGTACATGTGATTCTCTAAGTACCTTACTTCTTTTTGAGAGACCTTATAATAAAGCTCACCTCACATACATCAAACCATTGAAAAGCCACTTACTTCTAGGTTAATTTAGTCGATACAGATATAATGAATGAGAGCATTATCGATACTAACAAAGTAGGCCTAAGAACTCCAATTATCATAACTAAAATAGGTCAGACCCAATTTCAAACTACCTCCATTATCTTGGAATCCCCCATAATACATTTCTTGATCACTACACATTTCAAACTATGCCACCAAATTAATCGAAACCTACACTTAGAAAAACATGAAGAAGGTTTAATTTTCTTTAATTTTATAAAAACATCATCAAATAATGCTCGTGATAATTCCTACTATGGGTGTATACCATTATATCCTTGATTAAATAATAACAAAGGAATCCCAATATGATAGAAACACCCAATAAAATCATACTTGATCTAATAAAAATTCTTACTCAACAAGTGTTGTAACTGTTCTTTCAAATTCATCGGACTATTCTAATAAGAAATAGGCCAAGTGTCTAACTATAAGTCAATACTAAATTTGATATCATTTATTCTTAAAAAGAACTCTTTCATCATTGGACTTGGCTATAAATGAGACATATCATCACTAGTATCCCAAAAAATAAGACGAATAGGTGAAGCGATACTTGTTCCGACACATTAAACTTTAGAGATGAAAATACCTTTCTTGACTGGGTATTGTGACTATCCTCTTACCTATGTTTTGAAATATCAGACAGATTTGAAGTTAGTATGAAACTGTACGATGTAGAGAAATTTACTCCATTTTCAATATTCTATTGATGTCTAACACATTCAGAATAGTTAAGTCTACCAAGTCAACAACATAAGATCGATGTAATCGATATACCACTACAAATCATCTACCGGTTAAAAATATGTGCAAACATAAAAGAAAAGCTTCAAGATATATTCAAATCTAAATAAGGTATGTACTTACGAAGTAACTACTATATGCATGTATCTCTATAGGTGTCCTCATCCAGTTTCATACAACTATCCATCCCAAAATGCTTTAACTAAAGAATCTTTATCCACTCTTATTTCAATTATTATTACTAATTCTCAATTTAATATCTGGAAAGCTCCTCACAATATGAGTTTATCAATATCTATCATAATCTGCCAAATGTTTTTACTGATTGATATCCAATTTAGCCTTTATAATCTCCTGATCTATTAGACTTTACAAAACTCATGACTTCTATCAAATGAATATTAATATGGTCATTGTGCCATACAACTTAAATGGTTCAATTTATCTTCAGTATACTTCTACTAAAACAATAAAATGAAAAATTTTCATACGAATCTTATAATAAGTCTTACTATCTCAATTTTCATCACAATTACACACATTCATGTCCTTGTCCTTGCTTAACCTCTCCTCATAGACTTACAATGAATCCTATCATTAATCAATGATTCTCTCAATTTTATACTTTTCTTTAAGATATTTATATAGCACCACCTTATTGTTGAATTATCGATTTATTGTTGATAAACATAGGTCATATAATCATCATCTAAGTTAAAACAAAGTTGGAGTATCCTTATCATAATCACAACTTGAGAAAACCATCCTTGCCACTTTACAACCTCCTTAATTTTATATTTTAAAATAAAATTCTTATTACTAAGTTATCTTGTTAACCACAAAACATTCAAACAATACCACATACTAACATCCCCTATTTGTCACGATCCAAAATCACAAGTCATGATTGAACCTATATTCCCAATCGATAGATAAGTCAACTCAATACTTTTACCAATTCAATTCAATATTTTATGTAGAAAGATAAGCGAAAACATAATATTTAATCACTAAGTCATTTACAAGTATGAAATGTGGAAACCTAAATTACCACCACATGATTTAGTGTATAAGTGCAAGAGATTCCACAATAGGATACAAGTCAAAAGTAATATGAAAATCTATACATAAGAAATATCGGATCAGGATACCAAAATAATCTAATAAATAGAGGTAGATTGAAGGTGTGGGCCGCATAATATCCCAAGCAGCGCTCGACAACTCCAAGATAATCCAAACTCATATCAAAGCTCAAAGAACGTACCCAAATTTGAATCCAATCTGCACCACAAAAGAGTGCAGCAAGTGTAGTATGAGTACGAAACCATGTGTACCCAATATATCTCATTGATCGACAACGAAGAATCAGTGACAAGAGTATATACCAAAATAATCCCTTAATTTTACAAGTCCAAAATATATTTTTCAACCAAGTTTTCATCAATAGGGACAATCAAATTTCACGTAATGTCCAACCACCAAATAAGAATTAGTCAACAAGAATAAATGATGTAATAAGATGCAATACAATGTAACACCATGAAATGATATGCCTCAGATGTCCAGTACTCTCTCAAATTGTATAAAACATGATACTCCTTGAAAATAAATTGAGTGTTCATGACCCACGGGGAACTCACGAGGTCTATGTACGACATAGACGATCTCCACGTGTCTGTGCGGACTATCTCAGCGTACTATCATAAAATCAAATAATCCCCAGGACGAACGATCTCCATGTTTCCAACTTATAATCATAAGCAATAACTTGCACGAACAATCTCCACATGTCCAAATTATAATCGTAACTCGATCTCAACACGGACGATCTCCAGGTGTTATACCTTTATACATATTATATATCATGTCAATACATGTGAATAATATGAAATCAATCAAAGGGAATGATGCAACATCTAAACAAATCAACTGTCAATATGATATATAATTACCTCAATTATCACAACTAAACGGGCTCAATAAAGAAACACTGCCACACACAAGAAATAAAGTCACTAAATACATCAGCTAATGCTCATATTCTTTGTTATTCTCAAATTGCAATCTATCATAATATAGCAATAAAGTTTCCGTTTGATCACATCGGTACTCGTACGAATGTCCATCACACCATTGGTACGAGACTCCCATATTTTGCCCTTACCCATTGTTTATTCCATTTTTTAATCTCTAATTAGAAACGCCCCTCAACGAAGTCTAGAAAGTCTTAAACATACCTCGAATGTTAAACACATGTCACAAATCCTTAAAATCTTGTTTTCTTTTCATAAAGCTTTAATGCATTTTCAATCTGTCAAATATATAATAATATTCTTAAGCAAAAAAAATTTGTAGACATCCATATTACTATATGTCTATCCTAAATTCAAAACTCAATCAAATATTAATTAATTTCCTACACTTCAAAGCCTAGAATTCCGTCTTAATTCTTCTTTTATATAAATCTAATGATATTTACATGATGCGGTACATCAGTACTCCTTGAGAAGATGACCGACCTTAAAAGCAAGGAACACATGATTTTATTTTTTTAAAATGAAGAAATTTACGCCTACGCTTAGAAGGAGAAAAATATATATGAGATTTTCTCAATATTTAACCTCAAGAGAACACTTGTACGTACTTACCATTTTCATACCTTCACCAAATCATTACCTCAATTTTACCCAATAATCACCCGTTAATTACTTACAACCTAATTCCCTCAAGTTCTAATCTAAAGAAAACCCAAATCGTAGTCCTTCTATTAATGTTGATTTCTTATTTTATTCCTTTTATTACCTGACATTATTCATGGCTTGCGGCGTCCCTTTCCGCTCTCTATTTTGTTTTACTTCTCAAAATTGTTACACCACCATGCCTTATTTAACACATGGGTCAACTACTATAGTGTATTAAGTTATGGACTTGGCCCATTAACCATCCACTAATTAATATATTATTTAATTAATATACGTTTAAGTAATCATAGTTATCAAATAAAATAACCATCCATTAATTAATAAATTATTTGATTAATACACCTTCAAGTAATCATAGTTATCAAATAAATTCAAAATTTTCATTTAAAATTGTAAGAAAAGAATCAAAATAGTTCCAGTGCTTAAAATGACATAATGAGTTGTTACATATAATTATCAGATAAACGTGAAAGTCATTAGATTTATCATTTTTCTTTTTTTCTTTTTAGTCTTTTTATACCCATTTTCTTTTATTTTTTTCAAGAAAAAGAAAAATACGTGAATTGGTCATTTAGTTTGAAAATTCACATTTAATTAGTAGTCTTTTACTTTTATATAATAAAATAATAATAATAATAATAAGAATAATAATAATAATAATAATAATTTAATTATATTATTATTATTATTATTGTTATATTAATTATTATTATTATTAATTATTATTATTATTATTATTATTATTATTATTATTATTATTATTATTTTCATGAATTGGTTATTTAGTTTGAAAAATTCACATTCAATTAGTTATTAAAAATTGAAATTAATTTTAATAATTCAATATAAACGCAATTCAATACAAACTCTATTTTCAAAAATCATTATTTTAGTCACACGTTTATAATTAGTCAACATTTCTTTTTCCTTTTCTTAATTTATCTTCTTATTTTTTAAAATTTTAACTTAATATTAAAAGTATCCTTATCCTTGACCAAAAGTATCTTTATCCAATGTGCATATGACAGTTATTTCAGTTACACATTAAGCGCAGTAGTTAATACATTTTGTTACTTTTATGAGTTTATCTTCTTCTTTTTTTGTTAAAGATTAAAAATTATTACTATTCTTGAAAGATTATTTTTGATAATAATAAGTTATGGACTTTAAATGTTGTCTTTAATTTGAATTTAATAACTCTAAGATTTTGTAATATTAAGCAAGACAGTTACAAAGAATTGTGCTCCTCCTATGCTTCTTGTTTATGTTCTCTTCCACATATGAACTTGTGTTTTTGTTGTTCATCGATAAATTTATTTTACAAATAATAGGTCTGTTAACATTAACGATCAACTATTTACGTATTAACAACTTCAAATAAGTTTTAAATAGTGACAAACTATTCAAAAACACTTACTTGATGCTTCTTTACATAGTTTATAAAGTTAGTAGTATGTGTAAAACTTCATCCAATATAACGTGCAAAATCTCGAAGACCGTTACAATTCTAAAAAATGAGTAACAATAAAAATCAAATTGAACTATAGATGAAAAAAACTATTTATAGAAAAAACAAAAAAAAAGTTATGCAGAACTAATGAGAGTACCTCATATACATACCAAAATGACTCAAGACATTTTAGCACGTTGGCTTAAGGAAATTATGCAAAACATTTAAATTCAAATCTTGAGTGATTAAATACATGTCTTTCCAGCACATCCTGCTCTTGTTCGTATTTTTCCTCCATGATTTGTTCCTATCATGACGCATGGGAAGACTATTTCCCTTCTGAAATTATTAAATATTCAATAATATTAAAACAATCTTGTAACGACCTGTTTAGTCGTTCTGAGCAGCAGATTTTATTTCTGGAAAATTGGCTGAGGCAACGGACCCCACGACGAACCGTCACAGGCACGACGGACCGTCGCAGGGTCTCGTTTCAATATACTTAGGAATTCTGAAATTGGGTACTGAAAATCGACTCTCTGTAAATTGTGACGGACCTGCAGGACGGGCCGTCACAGCCACGACGAACCGTCGTGAGCTCCCGTTGCAAAACACTTCAACTTTTGAGAATTTGGTACAAGAAACGAGTCTCTGACCGTCATGACGGGCGTGCAGGACGGACCGTCACAGGTGTGACGGACCGTCACAGGTGTGACGGACCGTCACAATGCACTTAGTGAAAAATGGGATTCTAGGCTGTTGCGACGACCTGCGTGACGGACCGTCGAAGGCACGACGGGCCGTCACAGGTTGCGCAAATCCCAGGCAGAATCGGATTTCTTTACACGTTTTAAGGGACGTTTTGGACTATTCTTTCCTTAATTATAAAGATTGAGGGTTAATATTAATAAGTCTAATTACTTGGGGGTTAAAAGAGGTAACCTTAAGTTAATTAGTGGGTTCTATTGTCCTCTTTTATTCTTAATTATATGATAATTAGGGTAAAGGAAAGAGGGTTTGAATAAAACAAAACAGAAAGAACCAAGAGAAAGAGAGGAATCGATCGAGAGGCTGAGGAGAAAACAAAGCTTTGGAAATTCTTGCTTGATCACTAGTCTTCGGTGGAGGTAGGTTATGGTTGTTTTACGATATTCGTAGTGAACTCTTAATAGTGAATGATATGTATTGATAGTATTGTAAACCCTGCTATGTGCTTAAATTGTATGCTTGTATGAATGTGCTTATACATTTGTGATTATATGAGCATGATGAAGTTATTGAATCCCAAATCTCGAAATAAACCCTAATTCACTTGTTGATGATGATGCCTTAGTGTAAAAGAAGGCTTGATAAATTATATAATGAGAATGATGATGCCTTAGTGTAAAAGAAGGCTTGATAAAATATATAATGAGATTGATGATGATGCCTTAGTATGAAAGAAGGTTGTGAATTAGGGGATCGGGTGCCACGTTCCGGTACCAGGATAGAGATAGAGGATCGGGTGCCACGTTCCGGTACCAGGATAGAGATAGAGGATCAGGTGCCACATTCCGGTACCAGGATAGAATTGAGGATCGGAGTGTCACGTTCCGACACCAGGATAGAATATGGATCGGGTGCCACGTTCCGGTACCAGGATAGTATATGAGGATCGAAGTGTCACGTTCCGACACCAGGATAGTATATGGATCGGGTGCCACGTTTCGGTACCAGGATAGTATATGAGGATCGGAGTGCCACGTTCCGGCACCAGGGTAGAAGATGGATCGGAGTGTCACGTACCGACACAAGAGGAAGAAAGATAATGAATATACTCAATCTAATGAATCAATTCCCAAATGAGTATGGTATTGAGGCTTGAGTCCTCATGTGTGAACTTGACGGTAATTGTTAATGATATAGTACTTGTTGTTGCTACATGTTAAGTATCATAGTTGATTTTATGATATTACTTGATATATATTATCTTCTATTTTGAGTTGGCCGATGATATCTACTCAGTACTTGTGGTTGTACTGACCCCCTACTTTTATGTTTTCTTCTTTGTTATTTGTGGAATGCAGCAAACGTTCCGTCAACTTCAACTCAGCAGTAAATCAAGCCAGTCTTCGTCACACCGGATCTTCAGGGTGAGCTAATGCTTCTAGCTTGGACTGGGTCTTCTTCTTCAAGTCTTGATGCCTTGAACTTCCGGCATGGACTAGCTTTTTAGTTATTTTTGTTCTTAGACATTCCTAGTTTAGTAATTTGAGATAGATGTTCTTGTGATGATGACTTCCAGATTTTGGGGATAATAATAATAGTTTGAATTGTTTTTATTAATGAGTTTAAGTCTTCCGCATTATTTTCTGTTGATATGTATTGAAATGTTAAGGTTTAGATTGGTTGATTCGCTCACATAGGAGGGTGAATGTGGGTGCCAATCGCGTCCCCGATTTGGGTCGTGACAAACTTGGTATCAGAGCATTAGGTTCATTGGTCTCATCACACAAGAACGAGTCTAGTAGAGTCTTAAGGAACTGAAGGGGGACGCCTTTACTTTTCTTTGAGAGGCTATAGGACTTTAGGAAAATTCCATTCTTTCATTCTTTCTTTCGTGCTACTACTTGAGTCCAATTGGTATCTAGGTGATACAAATTGGTATCTGACCATCTTCACTCTATTTCGCAGATGGTTAGAACTAGAGCAACGACCACACCAGCAGCAACAACGGAAAGACAAGAAACGACTGAGCCAGCCACTGGGGCTGTGGCTCGAGGAAGAGCAGCGGCAAGAGGCTGTGGTAGAGCCCGTGGGAGGACGTCCTCTAGAGGAAGAGGACGAGCCCCTAGCCCATCTGACGCTAGGGCGGTGACTCCTCCACCGACTGAGGAAGTAGTAAGAGAGGGTGAGGAAGGGGAGAATGAACAAGTGCAAAATGAGGAATTGCCACCCCAACCTACCCCAGAAATGATTAATCAGGTTCTGGCCTACCTTAGCGGTTTATCTAATCAGGGTCAGGCACCTACAGTGGTTTCTGCACCAACACCTCCGGTTTCAGAGATACAACATGCGGCTACTATGGCTCCCCGCATGGATGCATCATTGGATATAGGCACATTTCCACGTCTGACTACTAGGCCTATAATGACAAATGATCAGCATGAACTTTTCAGTAAGTTCTTAAATTGAAACCTCCAGTATTTCAAGGGTGCAGAATCTGAGGATGCCTACGATTTTCTGGTTGATTGTCATGAGCTACTACACAAGATGGGTTATAGTAGAGCGGTTTGGTGTCGAAGTTCGTGAGAGCTATCAGTTTCAAGGGAACGCCAAAATGTGGTGGCGGTCACACGTTGAGTGTCAACCAACAGAGGCACCACCTATGACTTGGGAATCATTCTCTAGCTTGTTTATGGAGAAGTATATCCCAAGGACTTTGAGAGATAGAAAAAGGGATGAGTTCTTGAGTCTAGAACAAGGAAGGATGACGGTTAATGCATATGAGGCTAAATTCCGCGCATTATCCAGGTATGCCACCCAACTATGTTTCAGTCCACAAGAACGGATTCGCCGTTTTGTGAAGGGGTTGAGGTCAGAATTGCGGATTTCAGCCTTACAGGTAGCGGCTACGGCAAAATCTTCCAGAAGAGGTGGTAGACTTTGTGATAGAGGTGGAAGGAGTGAAGCCAGATGACTTCACCACGACATCGACATCAAAAAGGTTTCGAAGGGAGGTGAGTTCAACGGTTCGCATACTAGAGGACAGAGTTCTGGAGGCTACTCAGTTCGACCAATTCAGTCTTCACTACAGACTGTAGTTGGGGGTCCACCTCAGAACGGTCAACACTTCTCGAGAGGCCGATGCTTGAACCCAGAGAGAATGTTATGGATGTGGGGAGATTGGACACATTAAGAGGTATTGTCCAAAACAGAGTTACAGAACCCATAGCTAGAGGTAGAGGTGGTCATGGTAGAGGCCGTTTTTCTGGAGGACGTGGTGGTCGAGGTAATGGTGGTCACCAAAACGGCCGAGGTGATGGGCAAAATGGAGCCACTACTACACAACATGGTAGGGGCAACGGACAGACAAATAATGGGGCCCATTGTTACGTTCCTGGGAGATCTGAAGCGGAGGCATCAGATGCTGTCATCACAGGTAACCTTTTGATTTGTGATTGCATGGCTTCCGTATTGTTTGATCCCGGATCCACATTTTATGTATCTTCCTCATTTGCTAATGGTCTAAATTTACATTGTGAATTACTTGACATGCCTATTCGTGTTTCTACTCCGGTGGGTGAGTCTGTGATAGTTTAAAAGGTGTATAGGTCTTGTTGGGTGAATTTTGTGGGGAGCAACACTTATGTAGATTTGGTTATTTTAGAAATGGGTGACTTTGATGTAATTCTGGGTATGACTTGGCTTTCTCCAAATTTTGCAATTTTGGATTGTAATGCTAAAACTGTGACGTTAGCCAAGCCTGGGGCAGATCCGTTAGTGTGGGAGGGCGACTACACTTCCAATCCGGTTCGTATCGTGTCCTCCTTTCTTCGTGCTAGGAGAATGGTTAGTAAGGGGTGTTTAGCTTTCTTGGCACATCTCAAGGATGACACTACCCAAGTCCTTCAATTGAGTCAGTTTCGGTAGTCCGTGAGTTTTTGGATGTGTTCCCTGCAGATCTTCCTGGTATGCCACCGGATAGGGATTGACTTTTGCATGATTTGGAACCGGGCACTCGCCCCATTTCTATACCCCCTTATAGAATGGCTCCCGCGGAGTTAAGAGAGTTAAAAGCACAACTTCAAGAGTTGTTGAGCAAAGGCTTCATTAGACCAAGTGCATCTCCTGGGGTGCTCCGGTTTTTTTTTGTAAAGAAGAAGGATGGGAGTTTTCGGATGTGCATAGACTACAGACAACTGAACAAGGTAACCATTAAAGAACAAGTACCCCATTCCTCGCATTGATGACTTGTTCGATCAGTTACAAGGTGCTTGTGTCTTCTCTAAAATTGACTTGAGATCCGGTTATCACCAATTGAAAATACGAGCAACGGATGTGCCAAAGACTGCTTTTCGAACTAGGTATGGGCACTACGAATTTTTGTGGTAATGTCTTTTGGTCTTACAAATGCCCCTGCTGCCTTCATGAGCTTGATGAACGGGATTTTCAAGCCATATTTGGACCTCTTTGTGATTGTGTTTATTGATGATATACTGATATACTCCAAGAGTAAGAGAAGGAACATGAGGAGCATTTGAGAATGGTGTTAGAGTTGTTGATTGAGAAAGAAAAAAAGCTTTATGCGAAATTCTCCAAGTGTGAGTTTTGGCTAGATTCAGTGTCCTTCTTGGGGCACGTGTGTTTCTAAGGATGGAGTGATGGTGGATCCATCCAAGATTGAGACAGTGAAAAAATTGGGTAAGCCTACTAATGTGTCAGAAATAAGGAGTTTTTGTGGGGTTAGCTAGTTACTACCGCCGATTCGTCAAGGGATTCTCTTCTATTGCTTCTCAATTGACGAACTTGACTAAGCAGAATGTTCCATTTGTATGGTCAGATGAATGTGAGGAAAGTTTTCAAAAGCTTAAGACTTTGTTGACTACCGCACCAATTCTTACCTTGCCAGTAGAGGTTAAAAACTTCATTGTTTATTGTGATGCATCCTATTCTGGGTTGGGGCAGTGCTAATGCAAGAGAAGAATGTGATTGCTTATGCTTCGAGGCAATTAAAGGTGCATGAACGTAACTATCCGACCCATGATTTGGAGTTGGCCGCGGTAGTATTTGCACTAAAGCAATGGAGACACTATTTGTATGGGGTTAAGTGTGAGGTCTATACAGATCATCGTAGCCTACAGTATGTCTTTACTCAGAAAGATTTTAACTTGAGACAGAGGAGATGGATGGAACTACTGAAGGACTATGACATCACTATTTTGTATCATCCGGGGAAGGCTAATGTTGTAGCGGATGCTTTAAGTAGAAAGGCGGGAAGCATGGGAAGTTTAGCTCACTTGCAAGCTTCTAGACGCCCATTGGCTAAAGAAGTCCAGATTCTGGCTAACGACCTTATGAGATTAGAGGTAAATGATAAGGGAGGATTGTTAGCTTGTGTAGAGGCGAGATCTTCTTTTCTTCACCAGATTAAGGGGAAACAGTTTGATGATGAGAAACTAAGTCGAATCCGAGATAAAGTGTTACAAGGAGAGGCTTAAGAAGCAACAATCGATGAGGAAGGTGTTTTGAGGATTAAGGGAAGGGTATGTGTACCCCGCATCGATGATTTGATCAACACTATTCTGACAGAAGCTCATAGTTCCGGATATTCTATACATCCTGGTGCAACCAAGATGTATCGTGACCTAAAGCAACACTTCTGGTGGAGTAGAATGAAGCGAGATATTGTTGAGTTTGTTGCCAAATGTCCAAATTGCCAACAAGTAAAGTATGAACACCAGAGGCCCGGAGGAACACTTCAGAGAATGCCCATTCCTGAATGGAAGTGGGAGAGAATCGCGATGGACTTCGTGGTTGGACTTCCTAAGACATTGGGTAAGTATGACTCCATTTGGGTGATTGTGGATAGATTAACCAAATCTGCTCACTTCATTCCGGTCAAAGTGACCTACAATGCAGAAAAATTGGCCAAAATCTACATCTCAGAAATCGTTCGGTTACATGGGGTTCCACTCTCCATCATATCAGATAGAGGTACGCAGTTTACTTCTAAGTTTTGGAGAACATTGCATGCTGAGTTAGGTACTAGATTGGACCTTAGTACTGCATTTCATCCTCAGACCGATGGTCAGTCTGAGTGAACGATTCAAGTGTTGGAGGATATGCTTCGTGCGTGTGTGATAGAGTTTGGTGGCCATTAGGATAGCTTCTTACCTTTTGCAGAGTTTTCATACAATAATAGCTATCACTCCAGTATTGATATGGCTCCATTTGAAGCATATTGTAGTGGGTGTAGATCTCCCATTGGTTGGTTTGATGCTTGAGGTTAGACCTTGGGTTACTGATCTGTTGAGAGATTCTCGGGAGAAGTGTGAAAGCTATTCAAGAAAAGCTTCTAGCGGCGCAAAGTAGACAAAAGGAGTATGCAGACCGAAGATTAGAGACTTGGAGTTCATGGAAGGTGAACAAGTCTTGTTGAAGGTTTCACCCATGAAAGGGGTGATGCGGTTTGGAAAGGGGTAAGCTAAGTCCAAGGTATATTGGACCATTTGAAGTGCTTAAGCAAATAGAGGGGGGGTGGTATGAATTAGCTTGCCCCCAGGGCTGTCCGGAGTGCATCCGGTTTTATTTCACGTGTCCATGTTGAAAAGATACCACGGAGATGGAAACTACATTATCCGTTGGGATTCAGTTTTGCTTGATGAGAATTTGTTGACTTTGTGAGGAGGAACCAGTTGCTATATTAGATAGAGAAGTTCGCAAATTGAGGTCGAGAGAGATTGCATCCATCAAAGTTCAATGGAAGAATCGACCGGTTGAAGAGGCTACTTGGGAGAAGGAGGCAGATATGCAAGAAAAATACCCACATCTGTTTACAGATCAGGTACTCCTTTTCGCCATTGTTTTTCTTTTTTGATCGTTCGGGACGAACGATGGGTAAATTGGTATCTATTGTAACGACCTGTTTAGTCGTTCTGAGCAGCAGATTTTATTTCTGGAAAATTGGCTGAGCAACGGACCCCACGACGAACCGTCACAGGCACGACGGACCATCGCAGGGTCTCGTTTCAATATACTTAGGAATTCTGAAATTGGGTACTGAAAATCGACTCTCTGTATATTGTGAAGGACCTGCAGGACGGGCCGTCACAGCCACGACGAACCGTCGTGAGCTCCCGTTGCAAAACACTTCAACTTTTGAGAATTTGGTACAAGAAACGAGTCTCTGACCGTCATGACGGGAGTGCAGGATGGACCGTCACAGTGCACTTAGTGAAAAATGGGATTCTAGGCTATTGCGACGACCTGCGTGACGGACCGTCGAAGGCACGACGGGCCGTCACAGGTTGCGCAAATCCCAGGCAGAATCGGATTTCTTTACACGTTTTAAGGGACGTTTTGGACTATTCTTTCCTTAATTATAAAGATTGAGGGTTAATATTAATAAGTCTAATTACTTGGGGGTTAAAAGAGGTAACCTTAAGTTAATTAGTGGGTTCTATTGTCCTCTTTTATTCTTAATTATATGATAATTAGGGTAAAGGAAAGAGGGTTTGAATAAAACAAAACAGAAATAACCAAGAGAAAGAGAGGAATCGATCGAGAGGCTGAGGAGAAAACAAGGCTTTGGAAATTCTTGCTTGATCACTAGTCTTCGGTGGAGGTAGGTTATGGTTGTTTTACGATATTCGTAGTGAACTCTTAATAGTGAATGATATGTATTGATAGTATTGTAAACCCTGCTATGTGCTTAAATTGTATGCTTGTATGAATGTGCTTATACATTTGTGATTATATGAGCATGATGAAGTTATTGAATCCCAAATCTCGAAATAAACCATAATTACTTGTTTGATGATGATGCCTTAGTGTAAAAGAAGGCTTGATAAATTATATAATGAGAATGATGATGCCTTAGTGTAAAAGAAGGCTTGATAAATTATATAATGAGAGATGATGATGCCTTAGTATGAAAGAAGGCTTGATGAATTAGGGGATCGGGTGGTGCCACGTTCCGGTACCAGGATAGAGATAAAGGATCGGGTGCCACGTTCCGGTACCAGGATAGAGGTAGAGGATCGGGTTTCACGTTCCGGTACCAGGATAGAATGAATATGAGGATCGGAGTGTCACGTTCCGACACCAGGATAGAATATGGATCGGGTGCCACGTTCCGGTACCAGGATAGTATATGAGGATCGGAGTGTCACGTTCCGACACCAGGATAGTATATGGATCGGGTGCCACGTTCTGGTACCAGGATAGTATATGAGGATCGGAGTGCCACGTTCCGACACCAGGGTAGAATATGGATCGGAGTGTCACGTACCGACACAAGAGGAAGAAAGATAATGAATATACTCAACTTAATGAATCAATTCCCAAATGAGTATGGTATTGAGGCTTGAGTCCTCATGTGTGAACTTGACGGTAATTGTTAATGATATAGCTTGTTGTTGCTACATGTTAAGTATCATAGTTGATTTTATGATATTACTTGATATATATTATCTTCTATTTTGAGTTGGCCGATGATATCTACTCAGTACTTGTGGTTGTACTGACCCCTACTTTTGTTTTTTCTTGTTATATTGTGGAATGCAGCAAACGTTCCGTCAACTTCAACTCAGCAGTAAATCAAGCCAGTCTTCGTCACACCGGATCTTCAGGGTGAGCTAATGCTTCTAGCTTGGACTGGGTCTTCTTCTTCAAGTCTTGATGCCTTGAACTTCCGGCATGGACTAGCTTTTAGTTATTTTGTTCTTAGACATTCCTAGTTTAGTGATTTGAGATAGATGTTCTTGTGATGATGACTTCCAGATTTTGGGGATGATAATAATAGTTTGAATTGTTTTTATTAATGAGTTTAAGTCTTCCGCATTATTTTCTGTTGATATGTATTGAAATGTTAAGGTTTAGATTGGTTGGTTCGCTCACATAGGAGGGTGAATGTGGGTTGCCAGTCGCGTCCCCGATTTGGTGTGTGACAGATCTAGACAATATAATAATGAGAAAGAGGAACATAACTAAAAGAAAAAAAAAGAAATACAGGTGTAACTAATTTGTCCAACTCCATTGTCTTTCCAATTGATTTGTCAGTGAGTTTTCACTTTTCTCACCTCAAATTACTCCAAAAAAAATGCAAAAACAACATCAATTTGTATTAATGTCAAACAATATTTCAATTTTCAAAAAAAAAAAAAACATATTTTACTTTTAAAATATAGAATATTTTATTTTCAAATTTCATAATAGAAATGAGCAAACGCCACTAAGTATTTATCAGCAGAGTGTTAGCATAAACATGTTATTCTTTGTAACACTCCGAAGGTCCATTACTCAGTCTAGATCCTCACATGATAAACTAAGATCTAGAACAATGTTTCTAAGCCTAACCAAATGTATACAAACTAATTAGGAAGTGGTAGAATCAAAATGTCAAGACACGACCATGACGTCCGGAGAATTGTGAAAAGAAAAGCTAGTGTGCCGTTTGATATGTTTCAAGGGGTTTTAAAAGTCAGAATTAGTCAAATTTTGCAAAAGGTGTTAAAGATGTATTATAATGTGTTTAGGGTTGAAACTTATGGGTACGACTCCCCAAGGACAACCCTAAGGGTCCTTAAGGAGGACCCTTACATTTGACCAAAAAGCTGTCATATTGACATTGGCTAACGAGGGACCAAACGTCGAGCTGCCGATGGTTCAACAGCATGTCGATGGTGGTCGTAGTTTCATACTTAGACATTTTGGAAAATGGATCTCCAAACCGACTCTCAGATCAGAACCACGGACTGCTAGTACGGTATCATGGTTTGGTCTACGAACCTTAGATGGGGTTACGTCGTTTGGACCCCACTTCACTGCCAAGTTTTGGTCGAACTAAGTCAAGTAAGATGATTTTTTCTTAAATTAATTAAGGGTAAGGGGTGGTCAATTAAGTTAGTTAAGGACTATAAAAGATTTATAACACATTAAACCAACTTAACACCCCATTATGCCCAAACCCAATTCTCTCCAACTTCTCTCTAGTTTCGCCCTCTATACCAAAGACCACTATTGAAGACCAACTTGAAGGATCACTTGGGCCTCAACACTAAAGTTTTTCTCCATCACTATTCAAGGAATCCTAAGGAATATAAGCTATTCACTCTCGGGATCTCTTTCCCCAAGAGGCTCTTCAAAATTGGTTTACAAAGACGTGTAAAACACGGGTCTTCACCTAATTTCAATAATTCTCTTTCAAATTGGTTTGAAGTTTCATTCCTTTGGTTTATATTGATATAATATGATTGTTTATTGGTTAATTATTGTAGTTCTTAGTCTTTGACCTAGTTTTATGAAAGAATCCATGAATAAACCCTTTTCCCGAACCCTAGTTATGAATTGGACTTGTAGATGATTAGGGATGTTAGAATTGAATATGTTATTGATAAATTCACTATTATATGATTATTATGAGTGATTATATGGATGAATATTGTGGAATTGAGGTAAAGATCTTGAAGGAGATTTCGGAGGCTATTTGGTTAGACCTTTATGATTATGAGTTCGTTACTTCAATGATGATGGTTATTCTTGATGATGATGCTTCAATTGAAGTATAATATGTGAAAACATTAAGAAGATGTTGATATGATGAATGTTATGACATGTTATGATTATGTTGAATTGTTAGATCTTGGTAAGGGTATGATGATGCAAGGTTTAATGTGATTCTCTTGTGTGCCTATTACTATGATTATGACGTGTTGATCTCAATTATGATGATTTGTGATGAAGGAAAATTCTCATCGTATACCTAATGACATAATGACATGATTATACAAGGGATTAGTCTCTATGGCCTATATTAAGATATGATAATTAAGAAATGATTCAAGACATTTCAAAAAGGGACTTTAGCTTAGCACCTAGTGAACTAGATATGAGAGGTGTACCTTCCCAATGACAAAAGGTCGGTTCACAATGATTCTCATAATATGAGGACTCCAATGATAATAGTCATGAAGAGAATTAAACACATATCTCCTAGTTCTTTATCTATGTTGCCCTCATAGGAAAACCAGCTAGTGGATCCACCTAAAATGCTATGCTCATGTTTTGGTTCTACCTTGGCAAGTAGATCACCTTCTTTCGGTGTAGGATTTCATGACACAGGATCACATGTTTAGCTCACATATTCTATTGTCGGTTAAGACGATTTTTCTCGAAAGTAAAATGAATGAATGAAAGTAATAA
The DNA here is from genome assembly GCA_027704805.1 of Solanum corneliomulleri. Lineage (NCBI taxonomy): Eukaryota > Viridiplantae > Streptophyta > Magnoliopsida > Solanales > Solanaceae > Solanum > Solanum corneliomulleri. The sequence continues at coordinate 2,927 of JAKWIY010002737.1, read as the reverse complement.
ACTTAACACCAATTAGGGTGACTTAAGGGGTTCCAATTAATATAGGTAAGTGATGGGACTTACCTATCCATTGCACAAGTTGACTGTGAGAGGAGGCGTAGGAGGTTGTTCTTATGCTCTTAAGTTATGAATGAAATGTATATGCTGATCTTATATGATGTTGACTTCATTGATGAACATAATATTGGTCTAAATTGCTATGTATGATGATGAGTATACCTGATATGATGTTATATGGATTATCGACATTGCTTATGGTCTCTTTTCTAGTTTAATATGATTATGTGGGGTAATGGGGCTTCACATGAGCTTTACACTTGTAAGCTTGGGATGCGATTCTGGTAAGGGTCTTGTATGATTTGATTTTATGAGTTATAAGACATGAATTGTTGTTATGACTACATGACGGTGCTATTCATACTGATATGACCTTACAATGATGCTATTCATGTTGATATGACTTTATGATGATGTTGGTATTGTGTTGGATATGGACTTGTCTTTAAGTGAGATAATAGTCAGTGACTTGTACATTCTCTTGTATGTGCTTAAACGCTTTTAAAAGTGACTTAGCATGTTTTTGAACAAAATGTACCTTTAAGCATGATTTCAATGATTTTACTTACATATGTTTCCGTACTTAGTACATGGGGTTTGTACTAACCCATATTCTTTTCCTTTTCCCAAGCAATGTAGGTTCGGGCCATTGAAATGTAGGAGGCTACTTTGAAGGAAGACTTGGAACTATTCCCAAGTTATTGGTAGGTCCTCAAGTGCGAGGATGTTTCCATTCTTCTACTCTATCTATGATGTTGATTAAGTCTAAAGACACTTGTTCCTTCATTATCATTGAGACTATTGTTGTAAGCCTATATGTGGCATATTGTATTGAGATAAGGGCTATGCCCAACATTGTGATTCTCAATTAGATGGTTTAATGTGAGAATATTATTAGATTATTGCTTATGAATTGGTTATATTGACTAAACGAGAAGTCTATCTGAACTTCATAAGGGAGGAGTTTATTTAAACTCCATATATGATAAGTGAGAAGTCTAAGTATATTTCACTATGTAAAAGTTTAAATTTTCCGCATTTTTGACCTATGATATGTTAAGACGAATGCTATGGGTTAGTAAATTCCTCCTCAAGGATGAAGAAGCCGGTTACGTCTAGAGGGTGCTCTCTGGTTGTGATAAACTTGGTATCAGATCATGAGGTTGAGTAATATTAGGATTGATGTCTTACTAAACCACATTTACGTTGAGTCTTGTTCATGGCTGTGAAGTGTGCCACACTTATGAATGAGAGGCTATGTGATGCTCAGGAAATTCTCACCTCTTTGGTAATCTAGAAAGTCATGCCTCAAGAGTGGTAACGCTATGTGTCATTTTTATTATAATCTTTTCTTATGGTTGTAGGCCATGACTAATACAAAAAAAGTTGTAAGAAGAGTTGAAGAGGATATTACTAATACGGGCGTTCCTCCTCAAGAGGAAGCTCCACAACGTGATCAACTTCTGGTCATTCTTTCGGCTCTGACAAATGGAGAGATAAGATTGGCTTTCTTATGTTTTTCTCAAGCAATGACTACTCATGATCAAGCCACAGCTACTCAAGATCAAGCTATGGCGGCCCAAGAAAACCGAGAAGTTGGACCCAACGTTAACCAACAGGCTAATACCATGGATTCTCACTTAAGGGACTTCACAAGGATAAATCCTCCAATGCTCTTTGGATCTAAGGTGAATGAAGACCCCCACGACTTTATTGATGAGGTCTACAAGATTCTATATGCTAGGGAGTGAGATCTAATGATAAGGTCGAGGTAGCCACATCAAGGATGTGGCTCTAACTTGGTACACTCAATGGAGAGACAATAGGGCTTTGAGAGCGGGTCTCATAATTTGGAAATTCTTTAAGAGAGTCTTTCTTGATAGGTTCTTCCCAAGGGAGAAAATATAGGCTAAGGTGGAAGAGTTCATAACATTTCGACAAGGAGGTATGAGTGTGCTTGACTACTCTTTGAAATTTACTAAATTGTCAAAGTATGCCTCTTTTTTAGTTTCAAACCCGAGGGCTGAAATGAACCATTTTATAATGGGAGTGTCGGATGATTTCATAGAAGAGTGTCGTTCGGAGATGCTACATGAAAACATGGATATTTCTCGTTTGATAGTCAATGCTGAACAAGTTTAGGAGAGTACGCTCAAGATGACAATGTGGAATTTAAGAGGGCAAATGCTTATGAAGGAGGTACTTCTAAGGGAAAGTTTGAATTCCAAGACAAGCCTCCAATCAAGAGGTCCTAGTTCCAATGCTCCTAAGATGAACTTTTTCTACACGCTCCACTCTAAGGGTGAACAAGAGTATTCTCCCTATGTCGTCACCGGTATGTTAAAAGTATTCTCCATTAATGTCTATGATTTATTAAATCCCAGTGATATTTTATCATTTTTTACTCCTTTACTAGCTAAAAATTTTGATTTTCTACCCGATATTTTGATTAAACCTTTTTTGGTTACTACCCTGGTGAGTGACTCTGTTGTGGCTAGAAGAGTCTTTAGGAGTTGTCCTATATCATTGCCCAATAGAGTTTAATTGTTTTATTTGGTAGAGCTTGACATGGTTGAGTTTGATGTCATATTGGGAACAAATTGGTTGCATGCTTGTTTTGCTTTTATTGATTGTAGAACAAGGGTAATTAAATTCCAATTTTCTAATGAATCCGTTAGAATGGAAAGGGGGTAACTCAATCCCTAGAGGTCGAATCATTTCGTGTCTAAAAGCTTGTAAGATGATCTCTAAAGGGTGTCTCTACCTTATTTTGAGGGTCAATGATCTTGAGTCCGAGATTTATCTATTAGAGTCGGTACCCATAGTGAAGTATTATCCAGTAGTCTTTCCCGACGACTTGCCTAGAGTTC
>JAKWIY010002736.1:0-63356 GCA_027704805.1 Solanum corneliomulleri | reverse complement strand
AAGATAACTCATGAAATCTAGTTTCATACTCATATACCGTCATAAGGACCTGCTCTAACCTCGAGAACTTGTCGCGGAGTTTATCTTTGACACTCCATGGGATATCTAGGCAGAAAAGCCTTAGAAAACTTTGTCCACATCACTTGCGGGGACCCAACTAGTTTGGTCTCCATAAAAGAGTGAGCTACTGCCTCGACCCTAACTGATAAGTTGTGCCGTCGGCTCTCCTCGACTCCACCAACCCTGAATTTTGAATTCGCTCCTGGCAAATAGTAAGGATGTCTTAGTCATCCTTGCTAACTACCCCCCAAAAAACTCAGCGGTGATAGTCTTAGAAATATACCGAGCATTTTTTGCTCCCTCAATAGCATAACTTCGTCTAAAATATCCTACTGAACGAAGACCATTGATGGCGGTTGCTGAACCTCTGGGGCCGCTGCTGCAGGCTGACCCTGCGGTACTGGAGATGACTTTGGAAATGGTGATGGGGCTTGCTGCTGCTGAACTCACGTAATATCCGCTAGAATCTACGTACCCATAACATAATGGTTGAGGGAGGAAGCTTGTGTAGGTAATGGTTGGGTTGGTCCTGGCCCGAACGACTGCAGAAGAACCTCTTCTAACTAAGGCTTCGCCTTTTGCTCCACAATCATCCCTCTCTCTCGGGCCGGGGCTGTACCCTGGCCTCGACCTCGTTGTTTATCTCTGTTGCGCGTGTGATCCTTCCAACTATATAGTTAAACAAGTAAGATTTCATGAAACAAACAGGACAACAATGCATGAAAATTATGCAAAATAGAAAAAACTCCTTAAGGATATCATGTAGCCTCTCGAAGATAAGTCATAGATGTCTCTGCACCGATCATTAGAAATGTACTAGATGTTATATATCTACAAGTGAGACCAAGAATCATGGGCCTCTGATACCAACTTTGCCAAGACATGATTTCTCGAGCCATGATGGAACCTACCAACCCACCAAAAGGCAAGCCAACCCAATCCCGGAACTCGAGAGCAATGAGACTGGGGGCAGGGAACTAAACTCAACTAAGCGAAGCATAAATAAACAAAACAAATAAGCACAAGGAGGATGCGAACCTAAAAATATTTATATAAAAAATACCTCAGAGAATCTGGAAGTCACATGTACAGAATTACTTAAAGAGTACAAGTCCCAAAAGTGAACGACACAAACAAGACCGCCTCAAAAATGCAAAAGTCAAGTCAAAATGTAAATATGGAATGGAGACAAGAAATCTCATAAAGCCATGTTCTCACCCTTGTCTCACTAATAGACTGATGTAGGCTCGACCTCAACGCTGATAGTTGGTGCTCGGACCTGCATCACAAGACAAAATATACAGTGTAGCATTATTATCGAGCAACATGTAGCCAATAGGCATCATAGAACGAATGAGCAATAAAGGTAAAACAGACAGAAAAAATCGAATCAAACACGAACAGAGCTAAACAGAAATAAGAGCAGAACAACTGGAGAGCTAGTCTAAAGATATTTAACCTAAACCTAACTAGGACCTTCATAAGACCCATTAGGTACTCTCAAGAACAAATAAATAAGAATAGAAATGGACTCCCATAAACCAAAATATACGTATAGAAGACACAATTACGGAACCCAAAGGAAGCCTAACTTTGAACTGACACAACCAACAACTTCAACAAAGTCAACAAGTCTAACACACTTTGGGCCACCCACCAACCAATCAAGGGAATTACCCATCCAAGAGACTGTCGCGCGGAGGTATACAAATCCCCTCCAGAATCCCTAACCCAACCACCCAATAAGCTTAAACTCTGGGGGCTTTCCCAAGCCAGCTAAATGTGCCATCTAACACTCCCAGGGCCCTGCCCTAGCCAGATACAGTGTGCATGCCTTTTAACTCTGAAGAGTACCTCAAGTGACTTATATCCAACTACACATCCAGTGAATCACCCCCAGGGGCCCTGCCCATTGCCAGCCAAGTGAGTCAGCTATCACTCCTGGGGGCCCGTGCCTAATACCAACAAGAGTGTGCGTGAAACAACTTTGTAGATGATCTCAAATTCCAAGCTATCGTCGATCGACATCCACTACCAACCACATCAAAATAGGTGAATCGACACTAAGACATTGTGAATCCACATGAACTAACAACTACCTCACACTAGAATCGACCGCAGAACACCCAAACCAAGAAAATACTAAGCCTTTGATAACACATCGATATCACAAAAATAGGGACAGAAGCCAAAAAGATCACAAACAGTAAAAATTCAAAATCTAGGTTCAACTATCATACCCAAGCGGTCTATTCCGCCTTACAAAGACCTAATCCATCCAAACCGCCGTTGGATACACACCAAATTCAGCTAGGTACATGGGTCTGAGCAACACTAACATACACTAGACTAAGGCCAAAGATAAATTCCAACACAAATGAAAATCAAACTAGATACTATGCATGCAACAACAAATAAACACATAAGTAGTAATTAATAAAATACCCACAAATAAACAACCCCTCTAACACCACGGTACTAACCATGAAAAAGCCCAAAAATCAACCATACAACATGGTTTCCGATAAGAAGAGAAGACATACTATCAACCATGCCAAAATGACACAATTCTTCACGCGATTACAAAACTAGGCTCAATCTAAAAAACAATGATGTGGTAGCGAATTCGAAAGCCGACCACACACTCTTCAAATCACTCTGCCAGAGTTTTTCCCTTCTAAATGGCCTTGGATTGCTGCCACTCTATCAAAAATAGAATCACATTATCAACATGATCGTTTAGACACAAAAATCATTTAAATTACAGACACTAAATTTTGAGTCAAAATCGAGAAATGTAAGATCCACATCAAAATTTCAAGATTAACTCCTTGAAGAGGTCTTAAACCCCCCCCCCCCCCGAGCTAGTATTCCAAAATGGAGCACCTTTCGGGGCTAAAAACAACTACAACGAACCAAAATACAAAACTATACCCAAAAAGAGACTTGGGGCAGCAACTTACAATGCAAATACACCTCAATCGGAGACTTACTGACACACTCCATACAGTTATTCATATAGCCAACGCAGACCTAGACACACCTGACTTAAAATCACCCATAATAAAGGTCTAGTACTCGACATATCAAAGTTTCAAAATGAGGCTAAATTCGAATTTTCGCTAGCTAAAAACTAAATCTGGTCACCAAAACACTAAATTCTGGTCGCTAAAGGCCTCCTGCAGCAACACCAGATTTTGCTATATTTTTTTAAAAGTCTCTGAATGGACCCTCAAAATTGTTCTGGCCTGATAAAAATAAACCAAAACTAATCATGCTGACGAAATAATTATCCAAATGAGTTTACCAAGGATGTTGACCTAAGTCAAACTTCAACCAAATTCTAAAGCGTCAAATGGACCCAAAGTAATACCGAGAGCCTCGAGACTCGTGCTAACCATGTTACTAGCCTAATTTGGCAGCTCTGTAGTTGATATATCTGAATTCCCATTTGAGGTTGTTTACGTGAGTTTATGACTAAATTAAACTTTCAAGTTTCAAAATCTCCATAACAGGAAAACGAGCATAAAACTAAAAAAAAAGGCGACCGAACAATCAGCGTCATCAAGTCATAAATGAATTGTGGTCGCTACATGAATGCTCTAAACGGAAGAAAGAAGGAATAAACACAATAATGACCTGGAGGGTCATTACATTATGGCACAAGAAGCAACATAGCGAGCACAAGATGCACAATGTATATAATATCCCTAATTACGCTACAAACTAAAGGTATTCAAGTACTCCTTCACTATAGAAGCATGAATTTGGCTCCAGTACTTGCCAAAAAAATATATATCCACATGGTCGGAGTTCTTCATGTGTTTTTAAATAAGTGGTTCCCTCTAAGTAACCACTACAATATAAAGTAAGAAGCGCGTCAAATGATATAGAACTATTGATCAAGATAGGCATAAAGTTTAAGGGAAAAAGAAAGAGCTTTGAAACTTGTGGCAAAAGAAAGCTATAGAAACTTTGTGGCTATAAAATAAAACAAGAAATCTGAACTTAAATTTTTACTAAATATGTAAGGATTTCCTTTTTTGGGGAATGACTAAAATGGAAATACTATCACGTAAATTCGGACAGTGGCAAAATCTTACTCGCAACTATTTTATATTTCAGTTCTACCAATAGTAGAATGGAAAGGTCAAGGATGTTGTTATATCTATGACATCCCATTTGTCTCTTTTTGAGTTCTCACTATCATTTATTTTTAACTTATTATCGAGCAATATTATTCCTCTAATTGGATTGATCAAGAGCTTGAGGGAGAAAAAATTGATAAATCTATACTAAAGAATGTGCTAGATATATTTGTTGAGATTGGAATGGGGTGAATTATTATGAGAATGATCTTGAACCTGCAATGCTCAACAAAACTGCGTTTTATGATTCTTGCAAAGCTTCTAACTGGATCCTTCAAGATTCATGCCCAGATTATATGCTGAAAGTTATTATACCACGTATGAAACCCCTTGATTTTGTGTTTCTTGCCCTATTTTTTCTATTGTCTGTCCTTTTAGTTGGTATGTCCATATGTCGACCTCCATAACCATGTCAATGCTCTTTTAGGTCGAGGAGTGCTTGAGATTGTAGAAGGATAAAGTCTTTCATTATTTCCATAAAAGCAGCGAGACAAAGTTGCTCGAGGGTCATTCTAGCTCTAAATATTTTTTTTCTCGCTGCTTGAATGGAGATAAAATGAGACCCTATACATCTACTATTTCAAGCACTCCTCGGCATAAAGGAACATTGACATTAATATGGAAGTTAACATATAGATTTTAACAAATAAGAGAACAGACAGAAGAAGCAACAGGGTAAGAATGGCAAAATCAAGGGGTTACATACGTGGTATACTAACTTTCAGGATATGATCTAGACATGAATCTTCAAAGATCCAGTTCGAAGCTTTGCAAACCGCAGTATCCTCGAGCATTTCATCTTCAAAATTGTTCTCAACATAATCCATTGACCCCATTCAAATTTCAACAAATATATCTGGCACATTCTTTAGTAGAGCTCCATCAATTTGCTCTACCTCACCCTCTTGATCAATCTGGGTAGAGGAATAATGTTTCTTGATAAAAAGTTAAAAATAAATGGTAGTGAGAATTCAAAGCAAGATAAAAGGGTTATTAGAGATATAACAACATCATTGATTTCTCCATTCTACTATTGGTGTAACTTAAATAGAAAATAGTTGCCACTAAGATTTTACGTTTGTCCCAATTTCTATTACGCTCTTTTCTTTTTAGTCGATCCCCATAAAAGGGACATGTTTCCATATTTAGTAACATTTTAACTTCAAATTTCTTGGTTTACTTTATAGCCACAAAGTTTTTGTAACTTACTTTATACCACAAGTTTCAAATTCCTTTTCTTTCTCTTTTAATCAAAGTTTTGTTTCTATGGTCAATCTATTAAAACATCTCCACCTAATCTCTTCGCTAAAACACAGAGTTCAGCTCATGGATTGTATATTGATCTTTTAGTTGTGTTATATGAGTTTTGCCTCTTCTAGCATTTGTTTTCAATTTGACACTATACTCAACTACTGCCACATCTAATGAAAACAAATCTAAAATGAGTTAAAATGATCAAATATGTACAAGTTATCACGGGTAAATTATGCCTAGAAGATGATGCAACATTTAGAGGATCCTCGGATTCAATTTAAGAAGATAATTGTATGAACACTGCTCAGGACAAATATCAATGCTACAACTTCAAAGGTTAGAACTTTTTGTTTCAATGGATACAACAATCGCAAGGTTAGCAAAGAGGACCGGATATCAAAACTTAATTAATTAGAGCCAAGGTTAATAGGGAAACAATAATAACTTTAGAAATAAAAGTGCAAATTTGTATGTACCTCCTAAAAGGAAGATATCTAACTCATAGAGGTGCAAATTTGTATGTACCTCCTAAAGGGAAGATATCTAACTCACAGAGGTGGTGAATGAAGCTTGAAAAATGCTTTACAGAACTAAGAGAGGTTATATGCAAAAGTTCGCACCACGTATGAGATGACCAGCTCGCATACTGCCTTTATCCAAAAAATATTAAATGCAAGAGAAAAACCGCTTCAAAGAGCAACTTTCAAAAAACAATATTGAGTATCTATCTCATTTCATGGAAATCATCACTTGGAGTAGGAGGTTTCTCCCAAAAGAGGTACAAAAAGTTTGAAGTTGTTGAACTGACAATAGTTATGATTACCAAAAAAGGGAGACCACAAAGAAGAGATAAAATTGACTTGCCGGGTTAGCCTTATTGCATATATAGATGAACAAAAAAAAAGAAAAAATTTGGGACGTTTCCCCATTGGTCATCATGAGTTTGCTAGTGTATTATATGATGATAGGGATAACATAGATTTGATTCCTTTGACTATTGATAAACATTTATATCTATGTCAGACTTAGTCCTCTCATCTTTAGTGGGTACTCTGTGACGTAAAAATATCATATGTCTGTAAATACATTAAGAGGGATGATCTTTTTCTTTTTCTTTTCAGTAGGTTCATTATAAAGACTAGATTTTTGGAAGATTTTCTCTCTTTTTTTAGGTATGTAAATTATAGAAAAAGTAGTATGAAATTATTTGGTTAGAAATTATTAGTTTACTTATAATTTACTTAAATAAACCATTCCAATATTATTTTACTCATAAATTATTTACCCTAAGAAAAATTCTTCCAAAAATTTAATATTTATAATGAAGATAGTAGAAAAAAGAGAGAAGATCACCTTTATAGTATATTGGACATGTGATTTATGAAGTAATGAAATATCTCTGATTATTTTTTATCTTTCTTCTTTAAAATCATTAAATCTGTCAACACAACGAAATACTTTTGTTAGTTCAATATCATAGTGATAGACAACATTAAAGAATATACACGGCGTCATAACATATCATATAATATATTATTCAAAGTGGAAAACTCAAAAGACGAAAAGATGAATTACCATATTATATTCCTAGACTAAATTGGACATCTGATTAAGTATTTATTAAGGGTGTGTTTGGTATGGAGGAAAAACTTTTCCTAGAAAATGTTTTTCTGGAAAACAAGTAGATTTTGGACTTATTTTCTCATGTTTGGTTGGTAAGTAGAAAATATTTTCCGGAAATGATTTTAAGTGTTTAATTTATGAATGAAAAATGTTTTAGACATCTTTTATTTTTATTAGAATAAAAAATAATTTATGAAATTAAAAATATTTTTTAAAAATAAAATTATTATTTTTTTGGGGTGGTGGTGGGTAGTGGATGGGGCAGGGGGGACGGGGTAGGAGCGAAAATATAAAAATTTGAAGTTGATGGTATTTTAAAAAAAACAAAATTAATTTTTAGGGGTTGGGGGTGAGTGGGGGGCTGTCAGGGATCGAACGAAAAATAAAATTTTGAAATTGAAAATATATTTTTTTTCAAATTAATTTTTTTTACCAAATAATTTGAAATTGTAGGAGAGTTTTGGAAAATGTTTTCCTTATTTTTTGAAGGGAAGTCATTTTCCTTAATTTTGAGGAAAATGAGTTGATTTGGAAAACCTTTTCCAAGATTTTGTCCCAACCAAACATGAGAAATTGGAAAACATTTTTCCAGAATATGTTTTCCTTCATACCAAACACACTCTAAATAATAATATTTTAATTATTCTTTAGATTGGAAGTTATATATTAGAAAGACAATGAAAAAACTAATAATTAAGTTCTAAGTTACAAAAAATATTACTTGCTATTAATAATTGAAATCCAAGTTAGCTAAAATGTCTTTTCTTTTAAATATCTCCACGGTATGCATATGATTTTTTATATAACAATATTTTTAGGAAGAGTGAGGACTACTAAAAATTAATTTTTAGTAACTATCTTCATATATCTTCATAAATATATAATTTATTTATCACTCGCGTGCATCCCTCTTGCACTACAACAAAAATAACTTTTAACGGCAATAAATAAACACATTAATAAAGAGTGCTAAAGTCGTTATCGGTCTTAGTTAGGTGTCGTTTGATCCAAGCCGCCAAAGTGTTTAATGACAATACAAAGAATGCTAACTGCAGCTATAAATACATATTTTATGACAATTGCTAATTAATTGCCGCTAAAGCTTATTTTTGGTGTAGTTTTTGTTGTAAAGATAATTAGGAGAATTGAGAAAATTTTATTTAGCTACAAATATGTAGACTTATTAATAAGTAGTAATAAATACATGAAAGAAAAGATTCAAAGAATGCAAATCAGAAAAGAAAATTTAATCAGCTATAGAATCTACTTCACTACCTCTTCTTCTGGTTAGGTTATTAAGCAATTACTCTAATTGAATTTTTTGAAATGCAAAATCGTTATATAGGAATTTACATGTATATCATTACCCTAGCATATAATATAGCATGCCAATATTTTTTTTTGTACTTTTAGCAATTGTTTGTACTTTATGTAAAGAAAGAAATGATATGCCTTTTATTTTTTATTATTAGAAGCTATTTGTTATTTTTAAAAATTTATTTTATAGAAAATAATAAAAAGAAAATTATGGATTGGAAGAATTACTTCTAACACAAATTCCAATTTGGAAATTTTTTTATGGTACATAACATAGTATTTTGAATTTCAACGATAAAAGTAAAATTTTGGGGACAATCTTCAATATATTCACCTTAAGAGGTAATTCAGAATATTCTTTTTTTTTTTCAAAAATTAATTGTATGAAACACAATTTTATGTATCTAGCTAATGAATAGTTGTTCAATTTGTATGTCAGATGATAACTCATCATTCGAGTTTGATGTAATACACTCACTATTCATTTATGTTTTGGATTTCACATTTTTCTTTTCAAAATTATTATATTTGAATATTCAACAAAAAAAATATTGTACCATTTAACTTGGAATATACGTGTGAAGCGCATGTCCGGATATTGATGAATATAAAAATAGATAATTAAATCTAAAAATAATTTCACACTTGCACTGAAATTCAAAATCGATACAATTAGATTGACATGTTGTATATTGCAAATGCAATTTATTTTTCCCTTTTACCATGAATTCATCGGAGAAAATTACAGATACAAAGAAAGAGTTGTTGGTTAATATAAGGAAAAATAAGTGAATGAATCTCTAACTTATTATTTGTAGTTCGAAGGGGCAATAAAGTATACAACTCTAATTATAATGGGAAAGTTGCTTGAACATAAATTAAATCATTAAATTTATATCATTTACATAGATTGGATTTATAATATTTTAAAAATAGATAATTTTAATAGGCACTAAAATACTATTTTTTTTATTGGAAGGAGGTCGAGAGCTTCTAGTTTAGCTCCACCCTTGCCTCAGCTGAAAAATACAAATTCTCAATTAAAAAAATTTTAGGCTCAAATCAAGCTGAAAAATATAGGCCCATCAATCAAATAGAAACTAGACTCAAATTAAGATGAAAAACACAAATACATATATTTAAAAGAAACTGATTTAAATCAAGTTAAAAAAATGTAGATCCATCAATTAAAAAGAAACTAGACTCAAATCAAGTAGAAAAAATAGAGATCCATCAATTAAAAAGAAACAAGAATCAAATCAAGTTGAAAAAATACGGATTCATCAATTAAAAAGAAACTAGACTCAAATCAAGTAGAAAAAATAGAGATCCATCAATTTAAAAGAAACTAGAATCAAATCAAGTTGAAAAAATACGGATTCATCAATTAAAAAGAAACTACCCTCAAATCAAGCTGAAAAACACAAACGCATCAATTAAAATGAAACGAGACTTAAATCAGGCTGAGAAACATAGTTCCATCCATTAGAAAAAAACTAAACTCAAATCAAGCTGAAAATACAAATCCATCAATTAAAAAGAATGTAGACTCAAATCAAGCTGGAAAAATACATATTTAATTAAAAAAAATTAGACTTAAATCGACCCGAAAAACACAAATCGATCAACTAAAAAATCCTAGACTTAAACAAGCTGAAAAGCACATATTCATCAATTAATAAAATAGACTCAAATCAAGCTGAGAAACACAGATCCATTGCATAAAAAGAAACTACGCTCAAATACTGTTAAAAAAAAAATGGATCCATTAATTGAATAGAACTTGACTCAAACTAAGCTAAAAACAAAACACAATTACATAAATTAAAAAGAAACAAGACTCAGATCAAGCTGAAAACAAAAATTCATCAAGACGAAAAAATATCTTACTCAAATTAGGCTAAAAAACAGATCCATCATTTAAAAGGAAACTAGACTTGAATTTAGTTGAAAATGCACAGATCCATCAATTGTAAAGAAACTAGACTCATATCAAATAAGCAAATTGGAGAAACACTTATATAAAACTAACCAAGATGCACCCAAGATGAAACCCCTTTATTGACTCTAGAGAACAAATATAAAAATTAGTAAAGAAGAGGACACAAATCTTACTTCTACAAGCTGAGAAACAACAACGTACACCATAGAAAGCCATGATCCAACGTACACCATAGAAAGCCATGCGTGTTGATCATCCAAAGAAGAACATGAACTAGACTGATATTGAGAATCTCATCACCATCGACTTATTCAGTAGAGAGAGACAGTTGAAAAAAGAAATGTTGAAACCTCTATTAGAAACCCTAGTAATATAGTAGTCCATATAGCAATATATCATTTTTTTTATCGAACAATTTTATCTTAAACTTTTTTATTTGCATTTTTCATTTTTAATAATACTGTTTTTTTGGGCTTGATAGAGCCTGGAGAAATATTTTTATGTTGATTTTTAGTAAACACAGTCTCCTTATCCAACTCTATCGAAAAATATTGTTGAATCAATAATTATTCCTAATTCGCCTTAAAATAAAAATAGAAAAGTAGTAAATATATATCTTTAAATATTGTTCTAGATCATTTTTTTCCATAAAATATCTAGTCTACATTTTAACTCTCTTTATAAATAAACAATTTTTATAAGAAAATTTGTAGACAGAAATGTATCGACAATGCCAAACTATAAGAATTTATTTAGCACCCAAGATTCTAATTAGTTTTTCAATTAACTTATCACATTTAAAGTGTTACATTATTTTGTTATAACTAAAATAATTCACTATCACATTTTTTTTGTTTTGATCAACCATGCGTTACGAAGTGTAGACCAACTAGTGCATAACACTCGACCTTAAAATGATATTAAAAGCTCATTGAAATCGATCAATTATAAATTAAAACCATGTAAGTACAAATATGAAAATTAATTTTATAAATAAAATGTTACAATACGTCTTTGACAAAAAACATAGAGAAGTTGGTGTATTGCTAAATTACTAAAACACCTTATATAGTTTATCAAAAATTATATATCAGAAATAATTCTTTAAACATAAAAAGGAACAAACAATACAAATTAGTAAAAAAAAGTTGTTGCTTTATTTTGGAAAAAATATTTTTAGAATTAAAAAATTACTGAAGATAAATTAGTGAGAGACTTGTTAGAGAGTATTAATGGGTTATAATATGCATATATGTTCATTCTAAAAGTAGGAGGCTCAAGACATTAAAAAAGGATTACAATTTTGTTCCTACAATAAATCAATATATGATCAAATACATAATTGGATATTAAATACTAATATTTTTTTATTCTTTGAATACAAACGTCGAAATTAAATATTACCAACCTCTTTGATTTCCTTCGTCTATCAACAATTTATGGCCTCATAAACATAGTCGAATCTTTGCTTTTCTTCATTTTTCAATTAAATCGGACAAACTATTTATATCAAATTCTTCTCATTAAGGAATATTTTATAAAGACATCAAGAATATGAAAAACCCTCACCATTGCATAGAAAAAAACTCACTAGGTATACATTGAATCTCTTTATTCATTGTACGTAAATTTTATGCAGTAATATTTTTATGTCCCCTCAAATTTATGTTGAATAATATTTTACTTCTATCTATAAGATTATCCGATCATATATTGTAGAATGATAAAATTTCCTAAGAGAACCTCGAATTGTAGAATCTTTTGTTATGAAAAAAAAAATCTCTGAACACTACAAAATCTTCATTAATCATTGAAGAAAAGAACATTTGCAGGACAACTCCAAATTTTTTTTGAATAAATTTCTTTAATTTTGTTTCGGTTATGGAACAAGTACCCCTTAGACTATAACTAGAATTTTAGAGTCAAATCTTTACTACACTGAGGCCTATTACCCGCGAACCCATTCTTTCTTTTTTTAAATTCAGTACAGTTTTTTGTCCGATGTGGCATCCAAACAATTCTCATGTGCCTCAAATCCATGGAGTCACAAAGTTTTTAACGTAAGCTAAAAGGTGTATAAAATTATGTAAGAAAAAAATAGTTTGAGGGGATAAAGAACCTTAGATTAGGTAAGGTATGTCTCTGAAATCATGGTCATAGTTCCTTATGTAACACCCCATAACTAGAAAGAACTAGAAAGAATTAAAAAGAGGAAATAGTCATTTTTTAAAAGTATAAATGAATCTAGAAATTTTAAGTGTTAAACTTGAGTTTTTGTTCAACTTTAAATGACCATAACTTCTAGCTTAGGACAAATTAGGTGTGGTTGGAAAAATTGGAAATTTAGGCTAGGTCTTGGAGAAAAGAGTAAAGAAGAGAAAAGAGAAGAAATGCTCAAGATTCACCAAGATTGTATGTTTAGTTGTGGATCTCGCGAAGAAATTAATCTTGCAAGGTATGTGATACTTTCATAGCGTTGGGTCCATTCACCCATGCACCAAACATGTTTTATTCAACGAAATTCGTTCTAAAAAGGTTGAAAGTTTGATGTTCTTGATACGTATTCTTGCATTGAGGTCGTTCTTGAATTAGGCTGAACGACCCCTAGGTCGTTTTGAGAATTAGGACTATTTTGACTCTTTCTGAAAAATTTAAAGGGGGTATTTTAACTATTGATAACTACAAGTACCTAGTTGATGAAACTTTTATTAATATAATTAATATAGATAATAGATTAGTGGGGTTTCACGGTTAACAAACTCTTGTTCAGAAAATAAAAGGGGTGGAGGCAGAAACTTACCGTAAGCGACGAACGAGAGGAAAAACAGTAAGAATTGCTCAGGTAAACGCAAGAAATTTTCATTCTTTCTCAGTTCTGCATATTAAAATAGGTTGTTAGAGGGCATTAGATTGTTGTTATTATTATATTCTTAGGTTGTTTATTAAGGGTGTTTTTCTTTTCATGGGTAAGATGTAGTGTATAGTGAGTTGAGAATTTATTTATTATCACAGATTGAGATTTCTAGGGACGTTAGTGTGGTTATTAGGTGATAGTCTAATAAAATCCTAATCGCTAATGGTTATCCCATGTAGTATAACATAAAGTTGAAATTTGAAAATAGACGTAGTGTGAAATCAGGAAATTTAATCTGCAAAATTTTTCTCCCTTATAATTTTTTTTGGCATAAGAATGATGGGGGAAAAGGCTTAAGCCAATCATTGGGCAATGATTCCAATGATTGGCATTTGACAAACAATTTGGGAAAATTGTCACTTGTTACAGAATGACAATTAGGAGGAAAATTGCAGGCTTGCTTGCGACTTATGTCGTGCATCGTTAGGGTGGAATTATTCTTATTTTATTCATTTACAAAATTAATTTACTAGTTTTTGATATAGAGATAGGTAATTAATTATTGGATATATATTATATGATCTAACATTGAAATTTAGTGTATTTAAGAAATTAAGGTTAAATTCTTGGCTTGAAATTTGACAAATTGGCATATAAATTATATCAAGATTTGGCGTTTGATTAGAGATATGAATGAGTTTAGGGTCTATGATATACCTATAATAATTTGAATGTCCACAAACTCGCTTACTTATGAATATTGCATCATTGGTAGATCGTGAACATTCCAAAACTTAACGAAAAGGAAGGGAACTATCTTGAGGATTCGTGACACGAGCTCGACACTTGAGGTATGTTAAGACTTTTAGACTTGTTGAAGGACGTTTTCCTAATTAAAGATTAAAAATGAAATAGACAAAGGGGTAAGGCGAAAGATAAGGGTCTAGTATCAATGGTGTGACGGGCGTTGGTACGAGTGCCGGTGTTTATAAACGGAAAGTTACTACTATAGAATGTGGATGTAATTTGAGAATGCCAAAGCATATGGGCATTAGCTGATATATTATTGACTTGAATTCCTTATGTGATTGTGTTTTATTTATTTCACCCGTATAGTTGTGATAATTGAGGTGGTTATGTATTATGTTCGTATTGATTGATTGAGATGCATCATCATCCCCTATGTTGAAATAATATTGTGCACATGCATAGACATGAGACTGAGTATAAGTTGGGAACGTGGAGATCATTCGTGCTGGGGATGGTGAGATGTTAAGATTGTAAATTGGGCACGTGGAGACCGTTCGTGCAAAAATTGTTTGATATTATGATAGTGCGTTGAGATCGTCCGCACAGACACGTGGAGATCGTCCGTGTCGGTATATGGACCTCGCGAGTCCCCCATGGGTCATGAACTCTCGATGTATTTCCGAGGAGTATCATGTATATACGGTTGAGTGTGTGGTGGGTATTCTGAGACAATTCATTATATGGTGTTATATTGCATTGCATTTCATCACATCATTTATTTTGATGATTATGTGTTTTGTTTGGTATTTGGAAAATACTTGATGTTTGATTACCTTTATTGATGAAACCTAAATAGTGAGTGTAATATATATATATATATATACACTTATATAATTTACGAATTAATTTTTTGTATAAACTCCCATCACTACTTCTTCGTTGTCGGTCAATGAGACATACTGGGTACACGTGGTTTCGTACTCATACTACGCTTGTTGCACTCTTTGTGGTGCAGATTCGATTCCGAGTAGGAGCACATCTCGTGGAGCAAATTGAGTCTGGCTTGAAGTTCTTGGAGTTGTGGTGAGCTGCTTGGCTGTTCCGTGGCCCACACCTCCCTCTATCTTTACGTATTCTGTAATTCAGTATTCAGACAGGATATCCCTTAAGTTAGATTTGTCATTTTAGTTTCAGACTTGCATCGTATTCTAGAAGCTCTTGTACTTAAGACACCAATCTTGGGGTGATATATTTTAGCTTCCGCATTTCGTACTTATAAGGAACTCAATGTTGGAGATTCTTGCTAAGTGTTTGTTTTTTTTTACTCATTTATTGGTTTAGTTGGGTTAATATGTTTGGTTGGCTTACCTATTGGTTGGGAACATAGGTGCCATCACGACTTCAAAATTTGGGTCGTGACAAATTTGGTATCAGAGCCCTAGGTTCATCGGTCTCAAGAGTACAAGAGCAATGTCTAGTAGAGTCTTGCGGATCGGTATGAAGACGTCCATACCTATCTTCGAGAGGCTATAGGACATTTAGGAAATATTCTGTTCTTTTATTCATTATCGTGCACACTTGACCTTGTAGAAATTCTAATGTTGATATCTCATTCTCTCTCAGATGGCGAGGAATCGTACATCGGCAAGTGGTGGTCAGGATCCTATTCCTGCGCCTGCTTCTGGAATACTGTCCGAGGTAGAGGTAGGAGACGAGCTCGAGGTTGGGGTAGGGGCCGTGTTGCAGCACCTGTGGATGTTCAAGTACCAGTAGCTACCCAGGGTCGTGATAGGACCGTACCTCCTGATGCAGAGGTTATTCATGGGGATGTGCAAGATCGTGTCGAGGCGGATGGGCCAGCTCAGGCTCCAACCAGTACTATTGTCCCCCAGTGCTTCAAGATACCATGACTCGTATGTTAGGAATCCTAGAGGGGATGGCCCAGGCAGGAGCTTTGCCTGTCACTTCTGATGGCTCACAGACCCGTTTGGATAGTATGGAGTTTCCAGATATGACATCACATTTGGTGAACAGGCCTTCTATGACTATTGATGAGCAAAAGATGTTTGGGAGGTTCAGACTAATGAATCCTCCTACTTATACTGGTGACTTAGCTGAGGATGCATATGAGTTTATAGTTAGTTGTCATGAGAGGTTGCATAATCTTGGATTAGTGGAGTCTCATGGAGTTGACTACACAGCGTTTCAGATGACTGGCTGAAGCAGTGGTGGAGGGATTACATTAGTAGTAGGCCAGCTGGATCTCATCCACTATCCTGGACTGAGTTTACTCAGGTACTCCATCCAAATTTGTTCCACGCAGTGAGAGGGAGCGCAAGAGGGCCGAGTTTGAGGGTTTGCAGCAAAATGGTATGTCAGTTGCAGAGTATGAGTTTAAATTTCATGCCTTGGCTAGGCATGCTTCGATGATACTTCCCACAGAGGCTGAGAGAGTGAGGAGGTTTGTTAAGGGGCTGATTATTCCAATTAGTCTAGGAGTTTCTCAGGTTGCTGCTTCTGGTGTTCCATTCCAGAATGTGGTAGATTCTGCTAAGGAATTGGAGATGATTCGGCGTGAGGGATTTGAGCAGCGAGAGGGAAAGAGGACTCGTTATTCAGGTGATTATGGTGGTGCTCCGCCTAGGAGTCGGGGTTACTTGGGCAGAGGTTATCACCCTCAGCCCAGCAGACCCATTCATGCTACTATACCAGCGTCTGAGGATGGTTACGCTGGGCATAAATCTTCAAGCTCGGTGCATACTTCGTAGGGTTCATCTTCTAGGCCTGTAGTTCGTGGAGGGCATTCTGTTCAATCAGGTTCCTCTCATCAGCGTGCGTCTCGTAGGGGCTGTTTTGAGTGTGGCGATATGGGATACTTTGTGAGAGACTGCCTTAGGACCAGACGTGGTGGCTTACATCAGGGTTCTCAAGCTTCGACTTCCAGGGCTGCACAACCTCCAGCTAGGGGTGGTGCACAGAATGGTAGAGGTGGTTCTCATTCAGGTAGAGGTGGTTCTCCTTCTGGTCGAGGTGGTGGTCGTGGAGGTTCACAATCTGATGGAGGTCGTTCTCACTGTTATGCTTTTCAAGGTAGGCCAGAGGCTGAAGCCTCAGATGCTGTTATCACAGG
Organism: Solanum corneliomulleri; assembly: GCA_027704805.1. Classification (NCBI taxonomy): domain Eukaryota; kingdom Viridiplantae; phylum Streptophyta; class Magnoliopsida; order Solanales; family Solanaceae; genus Solanum; species Solanum corneliomulleri. Next base: position 46,278 of record JAKWIY010002736.1, on the reverse strand, counting down.
TATTATTCCAGTTTGTCATCGATCAGCTACTGTATTATCGATCCAGGCTCTACTTATTCTTATGTGTCCACATATTTTTCTCCTAGTCTAGATATATTATGTGAGTCTCTTGATTTGCCGATACGGGTCTCTACTCTTGTCGGGGATTCTATGGTCGTAGATCGGGTGTATCGATTCTGTACTGTTACCTTGATGGGGTATGACACATATGCAGATTTAAAGGTCTTAGATATGATAGATTTTGATGTGATTCTTGGTATGGATTGGTTATCTTCTTACCACGCAATTTTAAATTGTCATGCCAAGACCATCACTTTAGCTATGCCTGGAATTCCTATAGTAGAATGGAGAAGTACTCTTAGTCACCCTTCTAAGGGTGTGATATCATTCCTTAAGGCTCGTCAGTTGGTACAGAGAGGATGTTTGACTTACTTGGCCCACATTCGAGATACTAGTATTGAGACTCCTATGCTTGAGTCTATTCCAGTAGTGAGTGAATTTTCAGAAGTATTTCCGACCTATTTGCCAGGTCTTCCACCAGATCGTGATATTGATTTTTGTATTGATGTGGAGCCAGGAACTCGGCCTATTTCAATTCCTCCTTATCGTATGGCACCGGCTGAATTGAAGGAGTTGAAGGAGCAATTGCAGGATTTGTTGAGCAAAAGTTTTATTAGACCAAGTGTATCTCCTTGAGGTGCTCCAGTGTTATTTGTGAAGAAGAAAGATAGATCTATGCGTATGTATATTGACTATCGACAATTGAACAAGGTGACCATCAGAAATAAGTACCCGATACCTCGTATTGATGACTTGTTTGATCGGTTGCAGGGTGCTTCAGTTTTCTCCAAGATCGATTTGAGATCTGGCTATCATCAGCTGAAGGTTAGGGCGGAGGATATCCCTAAAACGGCTTTTCGAACACGTTATGGTCATTACAATTTTTTGGTGATGTCTTTCGGATTGACTAATGCCCCAACAGCTTTTATGGACTTGATGAATTGAGTGTTCAAACCGTATTTAGATTCCTTTGTTATTGTCTTCATAGATGATATATTGATATACTTACGCACTAAGGAGGAACACGAGCATCATTTGAGAATTGTTCTTGGGATTCTAAGGGAGAAGAAGCTTTATGCAAAGTTTTCAAAGTGTGAGTTTTGGCTTAGTTCGGTAGCATTCTTGGGACATGTAGTGTCCAAGGAGGGTATCATGGTGGATCCTAAGAAGATTGAGGCGGTTAGAGATTGGGTCAGACCTACTTCAGTTACTGAGATTCGGAGTTTCTTGGGCCTTGCAGGTTATTTTCGACGATTTGTTGAGGGTTTCTCATCCATTGCATCTCCATTAACTAGATTGACACAGAAGGAGGTGACTTTTCAGTGGTCTGACGATGTGAGGTTAGTTTCCAAAAGCTCAAGACTTTATTGACTACTGCTCCGATTTTGACCCTACCCGTGGAGGGAGAGGGCTTTGTTGTATATTGTGATGCTTCTCGGATTGGTCTGGGTTGTGTTGATGCAGAAGGGAAAGGTGATAGCTTATGCTTCGAGGCAGTGAAGGTTCATGAGAAGAACTACCCTATTCATGATTTAGAGTTGGCAGCTGTTGTGTTTGTATTAAAGATTTGGAGGCATTATCTTTATGGTGTGCATTGTGAGGTGTTCACAGATCATCGTAGTCTCCAGTATATATTCAATCGGAGAGATCTCAATTTGAGGCAACGGAGATGGTTGGAGTTGCTCAAGGACTACAACATGGCTATTCTTTATCATCTAGGCAAGGCAAATGTTGTAGCAGATGCCTTGAAACGAAAGGCGGTAAGTATGGGTAGTCTAGCCATGTTACAGGCTAACGAGCGTCCTTTAACTAGGGATGTCCAATCCCTGGCCAATAGCTTTGTGAGACTTGATATTTCAGAATCTGGTAAGGTGTTGGCTTATATGGAGGCTAGGTCATCCTTGTTGGAGCAGATTCGGGCTCAACAGTTTGATGATGGTGATTTATGTAAGATTAGGGACAAGGCGTTAAAAGGAGAAGCCAAGGCTGCAATTCTTGATAGTGAAGGAGTTTTGAGGATTAAAGGTCGTATCTGTGTTCCTCGTACAGGTGATTTAACTAGATTAATCATGGAAGAGGCCCATAGTTCGAGGTACTCTATTCATCAGGGGGCTATTAAGATGTATCGTGACTTGAAGCAACACTATTGGTGGTGTCGTATGAAGAGGGACATAGTAGATTTTGTATCTCGATGTTTGAATTGTCAGCAAGTGAAGTATGCGCACCAAAAGCCTGGAGGTGTGACTCAGAGGATGCCCATACCTGAGTGGAAGTGGGAGCGCATTGCTATGGACTTTGTGGTAGGGTTGCCACGTACCTTGGGTAAGTTTGATGCTATATGGGTCATCGTGGATCGACTGACTAAGTCTGCACACTTTGTACCAGTTCAGACTACCTATAACTCAGAGAAGTTAGCCAAGATCTATATTCCAAAGATAGTTCGTTTGCATAGGGTTCCTATATCTATTATTTCAGATCGTGGCACCCAATTTACCTCTCATTTCTGGCGGTCTATGCAGAAAGAGTTGGGCACTCGGGTGGATCTTATTACAGCCTTTCACCCTCAGACTGATGGTCAATCTGAGCAGACTATTCAGGTTCTCGAGGATATGTTGCGGCTATGTGTGATTGACTTTGGTGGTCAGTGGGACCAGTTCTTGCCTCTAGCAGAGTTTGCTTACCATAATAGTTATCACTCGAGCATTGAAATGGCACCATTCGAGGCTCTGTATGGTAGGAGATGTCGATCTCCAATTGGCTGGTTTGATGCATTTGAGGTTAGACCATGGGGTACAGATTTGTTGAGGGAGTCCTTTGACAAAGTCAAGTTGATCCAAGATAGACTTCTCATGGCTCAGAGTAGGCAAAAGAGTTATGCAGATCGAAAGATTCGTGATTTAGAGTTTATGGTTGGAGAGAGGGTTTTATTGAAGGTTTCACCCATGAAGGGTGTGATGAGGTTTGGAAAGAAGGGCAAGTTGAGCCCAAGGTATATTGGTCCTTTCGAGATTGTTGAGCATATTGGTGAGGTGGCGTATCAGTTGGCTTTACCACTGGTTTGTCAGGTGTTCATCCTGTATTTCATATTTCAATGCTTAAGAAGTATCATCAGGGTGGTGATCATGTGATTCAATGGGATTCAGTGTTACTTGATCAGAATTTGACTTTTGAGGAAGAGCCGATCACCATCTTGGATAGGCAAATTCGGAAGCTAAGGTCGAAAGAGATTGCTTCAGTAAAGGTTCAGTGGAAGCATCGTCCAGTGGAGGTGGCTACATGGGAGACAGAGTCAGACATGAGGAGTAAATATCCTCATCTTTTTTAGCGTTCAGGTTAGCTCTTTTCTTTTTCCGTTCGAGGACGAACGTTTGTTTGAGTGGTAGGTGATGTAACAACCCACTAGGTCATTTTGAGAGTTAGGACTATTTTGACTCTTTCTGAAAAATTTAAAAGGGGGTATTTTAACTATTGATAACTACAAGTACCTAGTTGATGAAACTTTTATTAATATAAGTAATATAGATAATAGATTAGTGGGGTTTCACGGTTAACAAACTCTTGTTCAGAAAATAAAAGGGGTGGAGGCATAAACTTACCGTAAGCGACGAACGAGAGGAAAAACAGTAAGAATTGCTCAGGTAAACGCAAGAAATTTTCATTCTTTCTCAGTTCTGCATATTAAAATAGGTTGTCAGAGGGCATTAGATTGTTGTTATTATTATATTCTTAGGTTGTTTATTAAGGGTGTTTTTTTTTTCATGGGTAAGATGTAGTGTATAGTGAGTTGAGAATTTATTTATTATCACGGATTGGGATTTCTAGGGACGTTAGTGTGGTTATTAGGTGATAGTCTAATAAAATCCTAATCGCTAATGGTTATCCCATGTAGTATTATATAAAGTTGAAATTTGAAAATAGACGTAGTGTGAAATCTGGAAATTTAATCTGCAAAATTTTCCCCCCTTATAATTTTTTTTTGGCATAAGAATGATGGGGGAAAAGGCTTAAGCCAATCATTGGGCAATGATTTCCAATGATTGGCATTTGACAAACAATTTGGGAAAATTGTCACTTGTTACAGAATGACAATTAGGAGGAAAATTGCAGGCTTGCTTGCGACTTATGTCGTGCATCGTTAGGGTGGAATTATTCTTATTTTATTTATTTACAAATTAATTTACTAGTTTTTGATATATTGAGAAAGGTAATTAATTATTTGATATATATTATATGATCTAACATTGAAATTTAGTGTATTTAAGAAATTAAGGTTAAATTCTTGGCTTGAAATTTGACAAATTGGCATATAAATTATATCAAGATTTGGCGTTTGATTAGAGATATGAGTGAGTTTAGGGTCTATGATATACCTATAATAATTTGAATGTCCACAAACTCGCTTACTTATGAATATTGCATCATTGGTAGATCGTGAACATTCCAAAACTTAACGAAAAGGAAGAGAACTATCTTGAGGATTCGTGACACGAGCTCAACACTTGAGGTATGTTAAGACTTTTAGATTTGTTGAAGGACGTTTTCCTAATTAAAGATTAAAAATGAAATAGACAAAGGGGTAAGGCGAAAGATAAGGGTCTCGTATCAATGGTGTGACGGGCATTGGTACGAGTACCGGTGTTTATAAACGGAAAGTTACTACTATAGAATGTGGATTGTAATTTGAGAATGCCAAAGCATATGGGCATTAGCTGATACATTACTGACTTGAATTCCTTGTGTGATTGTGTTTTATTTATTTCACCCGTATAGTTGTGATAATTGAGGTGGTTATGGTTATGTTCATATTGATTGATTGAGATGCATCATCATCCCCTATATTGAAATAATATTGTGCACATGCATAGACATGCGACTGAGTATAAGTTGGGCACGTGGAGATCGTTCGTGCTGGGGATGGTGAGATGTTAAGATTGTAAATTGGGCACGTGGAGACCGTCCGTGCAAAAGTTGTTTGATATTATGATAGTGCGTTGAGATCGTCTGCACAGACACGTGGAGATCGTCCGTGTCGGTATATGGACCTCGCGAGTCCCCCATGGGTCATGAACTCTCGATGTATTTCCGAGGAGTATCATGTATATACGGTTGAGTGTGTGGTGGGTATTCTGAGACAATTCATTATATGGTGTTATATTGCATTGTATTTCATCACATCATTTATTTTGATGATTATGTGTTTTGTTTGGTGTTTGGAAAATACTTGATGTTTGATTACCTTTATTGATGAAACCTAAATAGTGAGTGTAATATATATATATATATATATATATATATATATATATATATAATATATATATATACTTATATAATTTACGAATTAATTTTTTGTATAAACTCCCGTCACTACTTCTTCGTTGTCGGTCAATGAGACATATTGGGTACACGTGGTTTCATACTCATACTACGCTTGTTGCACTCTCTGTGGTGCAGATTCGATTCCAAGTAGGAGCACATCTCGTGGAGCAAATTGAGTCTGGCTTGAAGTTCTTGGAGTTATGTTGAGCTGCTTGGCTGTTCCGTGGCCCACACCTCCCTCTATCTTTACGTATTCTGTAATTCAGTATTCAGACATGATATCCCTTAAGTTAGATTTGTCATTTTAGTTTCAGACTTGTATCGTATTCTAGAAGCTCTTGTACTTAAGACACCGATTCTTGGGGTGATATATTTTAGCTTCCGCGTTTCGTACTTATAAGGACTTAATGTTGGAGATTCTTGCTAAGTGTTAGTTTTTTTACTCATTTGTTGGTTTGGTTGGGTTAATATGTTGGGTTGGCTTACCTATAGGTTGGGAACATAGGTGCCATCACGACTTGAAAATTTGGGTCGTGACATAGGCTGAATTTGAGATGTTTCTGAGATCTTTTTGTTGAGTTTAAGAGTTGTTTTGAGTTAGGTTCTGGGTACTTTTGCAGGGTATCTAAATCTAAAGAGAATTGGAGGAAAATAGTCGAGTTTAGGTGAATTGAGACTTGAAAACGAAGAAGAAAATTAGTCGGGCCAATCTAGACACTGACTACGCTTCACGGACCTACTCCCCCAATTTGGGATATTTCCCCTCGCGAACGGAGCGCTCATATACCGTTCTGCCACAAAATGAATTTCACGGCTAATAGTTTAAATACATCTCCGCATCGCGGACCAACTTTCTGATAGTGATTTCTTGATATTTTCTCATGTTTAGCTATCTAAAATCATTCTTAAACATCATGAGATCTTTATTATCACAAATCTCAATCCTTTAATCCATAATTAAATTCAAGGATTAGTTAAGAGTCATGTCAAAGTTAAGGGCCAAGTCAAGAGAAGTTCATAAAGTCTTCCAAGAGTCTTTTACAAATGATTTAACTTTGTTTTAGGACTTGAGTTTTGAATTCATTAAAGAGTAGAGTTGAAGTTCATTTCTTTAAAAGTATATGGGGATTATGTTTCCCAAAGAGTTTAAAATGTCTTCACATTTAAACAAGTAAGCCTTTAAACAAGTAAGAAAACTTTGATTTCCAAAGAGCCTTTGAGGTAATTTTAAGAAAAGAGTAAATGCTTTAACAATTAAGCAAGAAGGAAAACTTTGATTTCCAACATACCCTTGAGCTAAGTTTTGAGAAATTATCTCAAATAATAGAAAGCGAATATGTTTTTTTAACATAACGAGCTAATATATTTTGGGAGTAGAAATCATGTAGCCCTCATGGGTAGAATAGGGTCAGACTTTTTAGATGATACCATAGTGCCTTATCATAGACTAGTGGATCCACTTATTAGTTCAGTTTCTATATCCCTTGCTAGGTATAGGACGACCCTGGCCGCGTGGGGCAAACATTCTATCATCAAAATAACTCGTAAGTGATGATTGTCGACTAGAGAAACTACCACAAAAGTAATTGCATTTTTATATACACAATTTATTATAATTTTACATATATTTCCGAGTTATATGTATCTTTGCATACACAAAGTTGATATAATGTTTTCAATAATTTTTTTTATATTGCAATTGTTTTTAACTACTTTATATTGAAACGACTCAGTGATATTGAGTTGAGTGAGGTAAGTTCTTCATTTCATTTCAAGCTTATGTATTGTTTTAGAATCTCCTCGCATAATCGTACATTCAATGTACTGATACCATTTGACCAACATCTTATTATGATGCAGACACATGTAACCAAGATCAGTATCGAGCACATTGTTTATCTAGTTTAGCACTTAGATTCTTGTGGTGAGCCTACTTGCCTACGGAGGATACATTATTATTGATTTCAGTTTATTATTGGTTCATTAGGATGTTATAGGCCTATCTTAGTTATTTAGAGGCTTCATAGACAGTCAAATGTTAGTTATTGAGTTTTTCTTTCCTGTTTTAATGGTTGAGACTTGAGTTGCCCCCTTTTGGCCAGTGAATGTTATCTCGATACATCCTAAATATTTATTGAGCTGTTTGGTTTACTTTAAAAGTATTTTTCTTCATGAGTTGATTCTTTCGCTGAACGTAAGCAAAGCCAAGAGTTTGTTTAGGGACGAACAATGGTTCTCAAATGTCAATCCTTCCCAGGGTGTAGGCTGGGTCTTGAAAAACATGGTATCAGAGCGCAAAAGTAAAGAAACCTAAGAAGTCTATGAAGACCTTACTATAGACTCCTAGTTATTGGTCTAAAGCATGTCACATCCATAATTAGGAGGCTAGAACACTTGGGGAAATTTCTCACTTCTTTCAAACTTATTTTGTGCGTTAGAGTTTGACCTAAAAATTTTCCTTCTAATTCGTGCTTGCGCGTGTTTACAGATAATCATGCCTCCACGAAGAGCTGCCAGAGGTCATCATTCTAGGAGAAATATTGATGAGCAAGGGGTACCTAATTCACATGATGTTCAACCCCAAGGAGAGGTTACCAACACTAAGTTCCGTCAAGCGATCAGGATGCTAAGTCAAATTGTGACTAATCAGGTTGGGCAACAGAGAGGAGCTAGATAGGAAGTGAATGATACTCTGAGGATTCGAGAGTTCTTATGGATGAATCCTCCAAGGTTTATTGGCTAAAACACTATTGAGGATCCATAGAACTTTATTGAGGAAATGAAGAAGGCATTTGAGGTTTATGCATGTTGCCGATACTGAGCGAGTTAGGCTAGCTGCATATCAACAGAAGAATATTGCTAGGACTTGGTTTGACCAATGGAAATAGAGTACAAGTGAGGATGTACCACCTTCGAGTTGGACATATTTTGAGGAGGCCTTCTTGAGGTGTTTCTTCCCTTAAGAACTGAAAGAGGATATGATATGAGAATTTCTTACCCTTAAGTAGGATTCCTTGAGTGTTCATGTATATGGGATGAAATTCACTGAACTATACTGTTACGCGCCGAAGATGGTTGTGGATATAAGGAGTAGAATGAGTCTGTTTAATACTGGTTGTCACGTCTATCAAGCAAAGAAGGCAAGGCTACAGTTGTCACGCCCAGTGCCTATACCCTGGGCGACTCCAGCACTCAAAGACCATTGCTAGCCTCAAGCGGACCCTTGTCCTATCTTACTTAACTTAGAGGAAGACAATAATCAATAAGCTTACTTGAACTGAAAGAATGTAATAACCTAAACATTCCAACTTGGCCAAATCTTGTAACCCAAGACTTAATAATAAGAGATAATACTGAAAAGACTCAAATAACTAACATTTGACTATCTATCTATGAAGCCTCTAAAACTGAGATGGATGTTGGTACAGACCCCACAAAATCCTAATAAACAAAATAACAAAAGAAATAAAAGGAGTCCTCTGGAATGCAAGGAGGCTCACCAACTGACTCTGGAATGCTCATCTGGATCAACGGTACCCTGGATGCCGATCCTCGTTACCTGCATATGCAACATAATACAATGCACGCTAATTGACATTATTTTATTGAATGTACGAGTATGCGAGTTGGATTGCTAAACAAGATAGACTTAAAGGATTCTAAAGAAACTGAAAAAATTACCTGGCTCAACTAAACTTAACATAATTGACTAATTTCAATATAAAGTAATTTAAAAAAAGGTGTAATATAAATAAAAGATGTTTAAAAACATGTTGTAAACTCTTTGTGTATGCATAGAGACAATTAACTGTGAGATGTATGGAAAATTAAAATAACTATGTATATAAAAATACAATAACTTGTGTGGGAGTTTCTCTAACCGACAACCATCACATAAGATCTATAGTGACGACAACGATCTACCTCACGATGCAAGCACATCCTCTACCCTACCAAAGGTATAAGATCTGAACTGCCTAATAGATCCACTTGTCAACTGTGAAAAGGGTTCATCTAAAAATTATGACTCTTTTCTACCCAGGGCTATATGGTTTTATGGAGATATAAGTTATCTGAATTCATGCTCGTCCCCAATTCAGTGCTCAATATTACTACCAAAATATATTGGCTCTTATGTTTTTAAGACATACTTCTTTTGTAATTTAAGATTAGTGCTCAAAACATAGATCAAAGGTATTCTTCGAAATCTTAGTTTCTCTGCTTGCTTTATTTAGAAAGCCAATACTCTTTTCTTAAACTAGTCCACAGGCTCTTTGGAAATATCAGTTTCCACTTGTTCTTATAATGTGAAAACATTTTTTTAAACCTCATGAGGAATACATAGTCCCCATTATACTACGTTGAAGAAAGAATTTCAACTCTTTACTCAATACATAGATCGAAACTTGAGTCTTAAAACAATGTTAAAATATTGTTAAAGACTTTTGAATTCTTTTAAGAACTTTGCTTTGACTTTCTTCTTGACGTTTTTACTTGACTCTTAACATCTTTGACTTTGATGTTAACTTTCCTTCAATTAGATTATGGATTCGAGGTTCATGATCTCATGTTTATTGATGATTTCATGATGTTTAAATATACCTTAGAGTGTTAAAATTGACTAGGAAACGTAGGAACATCACTTAGGAACTAGTACGAAAAGGTGGGCGAAGAATGGGGTGAACTGGCCCCCCCTGGCGCTCTGAGAGGCGTCAGGATCCAACCCTCATCTTACCGAGAAAAGGATACACCCCAAGTCCCTACGAACATAAACTGTCCTTTAGGGTTCAATGAGGTGTGATTCCCCAACCCCCGTACCCAGGTATTCTTGACTTTTCTCCTTCGTTTTCAATCTCTAAACCTTTAAACTTCCATGATTCTTTCCCCAAATACATAGGATCATTAGTACCCTAAACACCCAATAGATTTAACTCAAAACTTCACCTGGAAACATGAATCAACAAGAGACTTTAACATCACAACCATCAAGAATCAAACAAATTTTTCAATAATGTTCTTCAAGAACTCAGTTCTTTAACACTCAAATAAATAGATTCACTGAATTTATACAAGATTGGCATGTGTTTAAATATCTCCCCCTTGGTATCATTCGTACTCAATCATAGATATTTTTGGAACACCCTCTAGTAGACGGGAAAATAGTCGCAAATGAGATGACTCTTACTAGACTTAGGGTAGCAAAATCAAGTTCAAATACCCACAATCAATTGCAACCAAACAACATGCTTACTCAAATTTAAAGGGCACAAAGAAGAAAATTAGTACCTTGATCTTGAGTTTCTTCAGATCCGAAGAGATGTGAGTATCTCTTCTTTTTATCCTTTTCAGCTTTCACCATAGCTTCGTCAACAACTAATTTCTCTATAGCAGTCTGACTGATGCTAATTCCTTGGTCCTTAACTTGCAAACTTGGCAATCTAGAGTCTGGATCATATACCTTCATAAGATAAGCCATCTTTGATAACACCCTTTATGGGTGAAACTTCCAAGTATACTAAATCATCTGCTTTCAAACCTTCCAATATGATATCTGCATTTTCTCCCATAAAGAGCTTCATATGGAGGCCTTAGGATTCTAGAGTGGTAACTATTTCTGTAAGAAAATTTGATGAAAGGTAGGTGATCATCCTGATTCCCCTTGAAATCGATCACGCATTCCCTCAACATATCATCCATGGTCTGAATAGTGCGCTCAACTTGCCCATATGTGTGAGGATCAAATGCAGTACTTAAGTTCACCTTTGAACCAATACCTTTTGAAAGGATTTCTAGAACTGTGCAGTAAATTGTGCACCTCCATCTAAAATAATGGAGACCGAAACTCCATGAAGTCATACAACTTCTTTAATATACAACTTATTATAATCTTGTTTCGAATGAGTAGTCTAACGGAAAAAAATGGGATAATTTTGTCATTCTATCGACAATTACCCCAATTGAATCATGCTTTTTGTGAAACATTGGTAACCCTGTGATAAAGTCCATATTAATCATCTCCCACCTGCATTTTGGAAGTTCTATATTTTGAGCCAAACCACTGGGCCTTTAATGCTCTACTTTAACTTGCTAGCAATTTGGGCACTTTGCAACCAATTGAACAATGCCCTTCTTCATACTATTCCACCAATAAAGTTCTCTCAAGTTGTGGTACATCTTGTGAAACACGGATGAATGGAATATTTGGATCTATGAGCTTCCTCCATAATTTCTCTTGGAATCCATCCACCATAGGTACGCACAGTCTACCTTGAGACCTCAATACGCCATCTCCGTCTTGTTCAAAAGCTAATACTCTTTGCTTGAAAACATTTGCGTTCTATTCATCCAAAATGGGATATTGGTCTTGCTTTTCTTTCACTTCTCACACTAATGAAGATTTAGCCCCATTTGTCACCACTAATCCTGCTTTTATGGAATCAAGAAGTTGGAATCCAAAGCGTGCAAGTATATGCACATTATTTGCTAGTTCTTTCTTCTCTTCCTAAAGATGGGAGATAGTACGCACATACAACCTTCTTATGGCATCAACAATAATATTAGCCTTACCTCGGTGGTAAATAATAGTCATATAATAATCCTTGAGCAATTATAACCACCTCTTTTATTTGAGATTAAGCTCGAGAAATTCTAACCGCCTCTTTTGTTTGAGATTAATCTCTCTCTGACTGAACACATATTGTAGGCTCACACCATATTTTCAAGGCAAAAACTACAACAACCAACTCTAAGTCATGGGTTGGGTAATTCTTCTCATTAACTTTGAACTATCTGGAGGCATATGCTATAAATTTACCATTATACATTAGGACACAACCCAAACCGACTCTAGATACATCACAATACACCCCAAAATCTTAAGTACCCTCCATTAAGGTAAAAACTGGGGAAGTAGTAGTTAACCTCTTTTTCAATTCCAAAAAAACTTTTCTCACAATCTTCAAACCATTAAAACTTAACTGTCCTTTAAGTCAACTTGGTCAAAGGATATTAAATAGATGAAAACCTCTCAATAAACCTTCTATAGTAGCTCGCCGAACCCAAGAAACTCCTAATATCAATTGGAGACATGGGTCTAGGCCAACTCTGAACTTCTTCTATCATTTGGATATCAACTCTAATTCCATCACTAGAATTATATGGCCCAAGATTGCCATAGACTTAAGCCAACACTCACATTTTGAGAACATAGCATATAACTCCTTATCTTTCAAAGTCTAAAGGACTATTCTGATGTGACTATCATGGTCTTCTTCATTCCTTGAATAGATTAGTATGCCATCAATGAAGACGATAACAAACATACGTAGATAAGGTTTGAATACTCTATTCATAAGATCCATGAATGCTGCAGACGCATTAGTCAACCCAAAGGACATGACCAAAAACTCATAATTCCCATATTTGATTCTAAATGCTTTTTTTGGAATATCACATTCCCTTACTCTTAACTAATGGTAGAAAAATCTGAGATCTTTCTTAGAAAAACATGTGGCACCCTAAAATTGATTGAATAAATCATCAATTCTTTGAAGTGGATATTATTCTTAATGGTAACCTTGTTTATGATGGTAATCTATATAGATCCTAAGGGAACCATCCTTCATCCTCACAAATAAGACTGGAGCACCCCAAGGTGAGATACTTGGTCAAATAAAACACTTCTCTAGGAAGTCTTTCAACTATTCCTTAAGATCTTTCAACTCCGCTAGTGGCATTCTGTATGGGTGTGAATAGATATAGGATGTGTATGTGGGATAACATGTATACTGAAATCTCTCTCTCAAGAGTGACTCGAGAAAAACATTTGGAAAGACTTATGGAACCTCTTTACTACTGGAACTGAATGAATATGAGGTATCTCAAAACTAGATTTATTAACTCAGACTAAGTGATAAAAACACCCCTTAGAAACTTACTTACTTGCCTTAAGGTAGGAACCCTTAGGCAACGCTGAACTATTATTCCACTCTAAGAATATCTCATTTGGAAACTGAAACTTGACAACTTCAGTTCTACAATCAAATGAGGCATAATAGGAATGAAGTCAGTCCATACCAAGAATGACGTCAAGTCTACCATGTCTAACTCAATTAAATCATCCATAGTACTCTTGTGATTGATGGAAATGGGACAATCACGATAGACTTTCTATGCTAGAATGGATTCACTAATAGTTGTAGGAGCACTAAATGGTTCACTCAGTTGCTCAGGAATAATATCAAAGTTCATAGCAACATATGAAGTTACAAAAGATAAATTCACTCCTAGGTCTAGCAAAACATATACAGTAAAGCCAAAGACTTGAATCATACTAGTGACAACATCTAGAAAATGCTCTTGCTCTTGGCGATTATTTAGAGCATACAAGCGGTTTGTTTCTCCTCTAGGTGCAACACTGTATGGTGGAGCAACTAATGACAGCTGAGCTCTATTGTTCCCACTACCATTTCCCTACTTATTCTTTGTACACTCTATCATGAAACTTCCGATATGTCCACACTTGAAACAAATAGAGGACCCTCACGACAAACACCAGAGTGGTTTGTACCACACTTCGCGCATGCATGAGGATTTTATGTACCGTGATTTGACGGTATTTTCAATGTGTTTTCCTTAAGTTTAGTGTGTGTCTAAAGCCTTTTTGTATTGATTATTGATGTAGGTTTCTCTTTATCTACAGGAAATCTGTCCAAAGGAGAACGCAGAGGATTTGAGCAGTAATTGCAGAAGTGACCACCTAAAGAGCCGACGACGGTCCGTCATGACTGTTACTGCCTGTAGGTGGCAGCTTAGTTAGAAGAGAATGGTTGATGAAGGAAGTTGGGGAAGTCTGAGCAAGTGTGGGACAATAGAAGCTCAGGACGGACCGTCATAGCCATGACGACCCGTCCTACATATTCGTCGTGATTGTTAGAGAGTAGTTCCAGTAACCAATTTCAAGAAGTTTCTGGGTCTTGTGGAAAAGAAACCCTCGACAGACCGTCGTGCTTGCAACGCTCTATCATATCTGTCCGTCAAGGGTAACAGAAAGTTGATGAAGAAAGTAGAAGAAAAATATACCAAGTATGGAATGACGGAGCCCACGATGGACAGTCGTGTCCATGACGGTCTGTCACAGGGATCGACGATTCAGCCCCATTTTGAACTGATTTACCTTAAATAGAGTCCTTCTTTTATTAGGTTTAGTTTTATTATAATTGTTCGAATAACCTCGTTTTTGGGGTTAGAATTTTGGATATTTTTCAACTCTCTTGTTTAAGTATTGAACTCTTGGTTTTGGTATGTGATCATATACTTTTCCGGAATCAATTCTTCGTGTTTTTGTGAATTATTCAAGTGAATTTCTGGATTTCCTTCATTCTCATAAAAGTAAGTGTATGAATTCGTATATTATCAATATGAATTGTGTGATTTTTAGCATGGGTTACTAAACATTATAACTAAGATTGTGGGAACCATGGGTAAATAACAAGGTAAAATCTAGCTAAAATAACAATTCTAGACTAGTGTCTTGCATTTATTGCTTATTCTTTCGCTTAGAAGTCTTTTTAAAGGATGACCAACGTTAGAACTCGCCTTATTGCTACTTGCCGGACTAAGGAGGTACATAATAGGAAAAGAATTATCAACATAGATTCACTGTTTACTATCTAATAGGCTAGTGTCGGTTGGTACGAAGTAACAACGTAGTCAAATATAGAACATGATGCTTAATATGAGGCAAAAATAGGGTTTAGTAAAGCAACACACGTAGCCAGACCAAGGATTTAGAGATACCTAACTTATCACTTTAAATGCAAGATGCTAGGAAAGGATTATTATAGCTAGAATTACCGAGTTAGGAGCCCGTGGGGAACACTTACGAACCTAGTAACTCGCATTACTTGATTAAACTCCAATACATGAACCTGTCACTTGTTTACTTTAATTTAACTAATTGCTTTTATTAATCAAAACCCCCTTTAGTTATTTGTTTTTGGGAAACAATGGACTAAATAGAAAAAATAATAGAATAAACATAAGTCTGAACCATTTTCTTCGTGGAAACGATCCCAACCTCACTAGTTGGGTTCTTTACTCGATGCGACCACATTTACTTCTTTTCAAGAATTAAATTTGAGTGTATCAAATTTTGGCGCCACTGCCGGGGAAAGTGACTTTTAGATTAGCTTTAAGCTTATTACCGAAAGTTAGTCAACATTTTCCTAATTTTACTTTTTGTGTTTGTTTTTGTCTCCTGCAGGTCTAACTTCCTTACATGCCAAATACACAAAGTACCATGTCCGTAATTGAAACTGACCCCGACTAGAGCGTACTTTAAGAAGAATGAATCAGAATTTGGGCATCTAAAGTGATGAGGTTGGTCCGAATATTCCACCATTGGTCGACGCTCATGACCTTGTATTAGCTGATATTCGTGGGGAAGGTGAAATACGGATACAACCTCCTGATCCATGTCCTTAAGAGTAATATAGGTTCAATGAAAATATCGCAGACTCTGATTGGCCACTCATCTTGCGCCCTCTACCACATGGCCATACTTTTGTGGTAACTAGTAGCCTGATTTAAATGCTCACTGCCAGAGGTTTGTTTTCAAGGCTACCTTCTGAGGATCCACATGCCCACATCGCTAAGGTAAGGGCAGTGTGCAAGAGTTTAATAGGGAGGCCCGATTTGAATATGGATGTAATCGGGCTAAGAGTTTTTCCTCTATCACTAATGCGAGGTTTCAATCTGGTTTACTGAGCTCCACTATAACTCAATCTTCACTTGGAATCAATTGAGGGATGCTTTCTAAGCACGCTACTACCAAGTGTCTAAGAAACTAAACGACAAAGACAGAGTGAACAACTTTGTGGCACTACCGGGAGAGTCAGTTAGTAATTCTTGGGATAGGTTCCCTTCATTCATGTGAAGTGTTCCAAATCACCGCATAAATGATGAGTCTCTGAAAGAGTTTTTCTATCGGGGATGATAATAACAAAGCGGTGTTGGATACATAACAGGTGGTTCTTATGGGGAGTGTATGCCGAAATTACTGAAAATAAAGCTTGGAGTACTAGCAAGTCAGATACTGGGAGAAACACCTTCAAAGTCCAATCCGCACACAACTCAGTCGCAGATGACCTTCGTGAGGAGATGGATCAAATGAGAACTAATCTTGGATTAGTGTTGAAACATGTTGCTGGGGGTGCGAAAAAGGTAAATGCGGTGAACTACTTGTCTAAACCACCACCTCCAAATGATAAATATTACTATGAGGAGGACTCCTATGTAGTGAATGATCAGACGGGGGGTTTCCGATCGAACGCCCAAGGCTCCAATCAGGAAAATTGGTACCAAGGTCAAGGAAACCAAGGTCCGAACTATGGTATTATAACCGCGAGGGTCATTATGTATGAGATGGGAATTACAACCGCGCAACAACTTATACCGGGGTAACTATGATATTAGAAATGATAGGAGTGGGCCCTATGTTCCACCTCAAAATCGTGAATTTGCTCTAGGGATGGTGGATGTAGTATGACATGAGTTGAGAATATGATGCAGAAAATGATGAGGAGGTTTGATGCTAGTGATGAGCACACTAAAGAGTTAAGGAATGACTTAGCAGGTATAGGGCATAAAGTTGATACACATTCAATCTCAATTAAGCATCTTGAGTTGCAAATGGCCCAATTGTCTGCAACAGTGAACACACGGCAACGGGGCACTCTTCCTAGCAACACTGTCCAAAATCCAAAAATGATGGGCATTATAAGAAATCACTACTCGGGGTGGTAAGAAAACCATTGACCCACCTATGTTGACTGGTGTAGAAAAGGTGATAAGAGATTATGATACAGTGGTGGAGGTTAGTGGTGAGTTAGAAGATAAAACAATCAAAGATGTTCAGGTGCCCTAAAAGGTGACCCCCATGCCTAGACCACCACCTCCTTTTCCACAAAGATTAGTAAAAAAGACTGAAGATGGTAAATATTGGCGTTTTATAACGATGCTGAAACAGCTTTCTATCAATGTCCCTTTGGTAGAAGCTCTTGAAAAAATGCCTGGTTATGCCAAATTCATGAATGATTTTGAAACAAAGAAAACATCGGTCACTTTTGAGGATGATGATAGAATGCAACACTGTAGTGCCATTTCTACAAGATCTCTAGTGCAAAATAAAGAAGATCCGGGTGCTTTCACTATTCCTTGTACAATCAGGTTGTTACATTTTGAGAAAGCATTATGTGATCTTGGGGCAAGTATAAATCTCATGCCCCACTTGATTTACAAGAAGTTGGGTTTGGGTAACCCAAAGCCCACTACGATGCGACTACTAATGGCCGATCGAATGGTAAAAAGGCCCATTGGTATACTCCACGATGTGCTAGTAAATGTGGAATCGTTCTTATTTCCGAACGATTTTGTGATTCTTGATTGTGAGACCGATTTTGAGGTGCCTATTATTCTTAGGAGGCCATTCCTTGTTACGGGTAGGACCCTAGTTGATATGGAAAAGGGGAAGATGAAATTCCAGTGAACAATGAAGAAGTGAACTTCAATATTTGTAGGTCCATAAGGTTGAGTGGTGAGCTCCAATCGGTATCTGCTATATCCTATAGAGTTGAAGAGTCATCTGAGGTACAAATTAAAGAGCGTCTGGGTGTAGAGGCATTGGGGGCAGTGATCATGAATTTTGATAGTGATGGAATTGATGAGTATGAGTCATTGGTCGCGAAACTTGATCGAGGTAATGTTCGTTTTAAACCAAAGAAATTTGAGTTGGATATGCAACACCGCCGCAAAATCGTCTATTGAGGAGGCTCCAAAATTTGAACTTAATCCTCTACCACCTCATCTCAGGTATGTATTCTTGGTAAAAGATGATACTTTTTGCCGGTTATCATTGCATCAGATTTGAATGTGCATCAAGTTGAGAGTTTGGTGAAAACGTTAAGAAGGTTCAAAAGAGCTATTGGGTGGACTATTGCGGATATTATTGGGATCCCTCTCAGTATTTGTTCTCATAAAATCCAAATCATGCCCGGTCATAAGCAAATTTATTAAGCATCAGAGACGTTTAAATCTACTTATGCAAGAGGTAGTGAAAAAGGAAATTATTGAGTGGATGGATGCGGAGTGATATATCCAATCACTGATAGTAGTTGGGCATGCCTTGTTCAGTATGTACCTAAGAAAGATGGAATGACTGTGGTCTCCAATGAGAAAAATGAGCTTGTTCCAATAAGACCGGTGACTGGTTGGAGGTGTGTATGGATTACCGGAAATTAAATGCATGGACCGAAAAAGACCATTTTCCTATGCCCTTCATGGACTGATGTAGGATAGACTTGCCGGAAAGGGGTGGTACTGTTTTCTTGATGGTTATTCGGGGTATAATCAAATTTCTATTCTACCAGAAGATCAAGAGAAAACCACCTTTACTTGTCCATATGGGACTTTTGCGTTCAAAAGAATGTCGTTTGGGTTGTTCAAGGCACCCTCCACATTTCAGAGATGTATGATGTCGATATTCTCCGATATAGTGGAGGACACTATTGAGGTGTCTATGGATGATTTTTCTGTGGTTTGTGACTCCTTTGAGCGGTGTTTGAGTCATTTGTCTAAGGTTCTTAAGAAGTGGGAAGACTGTTATCTAGTACTAAATTGGGGAAAATGTCACTTCATGGTGAAAGAGGGTATTGTATTGGGTCATCGCTTTCCAGAGAAAGGTATAGAGGTTGATCGAGCTAAAGTCCAGGTAGTAGAGAGACTTTCCCCACCTATCTCTGTTAAAGGCGTGAGAAACTTTCTTGGGCATGCAGGTTTTTACCAGAGGTTCATCAAGGATTTTTAAAAAATTGCGCATCCTTTGTGCAAGTTGCTTGATATAGAGTGTAAACTTTATTTTCATGAATCATGTCTTAAGGCATTTGGTTAGTTTAAAGAAAAGTTGGTGTCTGCACGTATCATTATTTCGCCGGATAGGAGCAAGCCATTTGAGGCAATGTGTGATGCTAGTGTAGTTGCTCTTGGTGTGGTATTGGTGCAAAGAAGGGACAAAATCCTTCACCTAATTTACTATGCTAGTAAAGCCCTAATAAATCCCAAAAGAACTACACCATGGCTGAGCAAGAGCTCCTTGTAGTAGTTTTTACTTTTGACAAAATTTTGCTCGTATTTGCTTGGCACTAGGGTTATAGTGCATACTGATCATTCTGCTTTGAGATATTTGATGGCAAATAAGGATGCAAAACCAGGTTGATTCATTGGGTATTACTATTCCAAGAATTTGACTTTTAGGTGATTGATGGAAAAGGGACCGAAAATCAAGTTGTTGATCACTTGTCCTGTTTAGAAGATGAAGCAATGAGAGAATTGGGGGATAAAAAAGAAATTGATGATACTTTTCCCGATGAGCATGTTTTGGCCGCCTCTCAAGACTTGATTCCATGGTTGCAGATTTTGCAAATTATCTGGATAGCGATATCATTCCACCGGACTTGTCCTTTCATCAAAGGAAAACGTTCATGTATAATGTGAAAAAGTTCTTTTGGGATGAGCTATACTTGTATAGGATATGTGGCGATGGGTTTATTCGACGTTGTCTGCCAGAAGTTGAGATGTTGAGTGTTTTGAAGGCATGCCATTCTTCAGTCGTAGGTGGACATCACAGTGGTATCCGGACCGCTCACAAGATCTTACAATGTGGCTACTATTGGCCAACTATTCATCAAGATGCTCATGAGTTCGCCAAGGCATGTGATAGATGTCAAAGAGATGGCGGCATTTCAATAAAGCAAGAGCTCCCTTTAAATCCCATTCTTGTGATTGAGTTATTTTATGTGTGGGGTATTGACTTCATGGGCCCTTTTGTGAGTTCTCAACGTATGAAGTACATTCTAGTAGCAGTTGATTATATGTCTAAATGGGTAGAAGCTATCCCACTCGCAAATAATGAAGGGAAGAGTGTCACCGCGTTCTTGAAAAAGAATATATTTTCCCGATTTAGCACCGCAAGGGCTATTATTAGTGATGGGGGATCCCACATGTGCAAAAAATTATTTAAGGATTATTGGAGAAATATGGGGTTCGCCATAATGTGGCTAGTCCTTACCATCCTAAAACTAGTGGGCAAGTTGAGGTGTCAAATAGGGAGATTAAGCAAATTTTGTCGAAAACGGTGTATGCTAGTAGAACGGATTGGTCAAGGAGACTCAATGATGCTCTTTGGGACTACCGGACAGCATACAAGACTCCCATAGGTATATCCCCATACCAACTTGTATATGGGAAGGCTTGTCACTTACCGTTTGAATTAGAGCATAAAGCCATTTGGGCAGTGAAGAAGTTGAAAATGGATTGGAACGTGGCTGCAAACAGAGGTTAAATGGGTTTAATGAGCTCGATGAATTTCGCCAAAAAGATTATGAAAGTTCAACCCTCTACAAAGAAAATATGAAGAAGTACCATGACCAAAATATGTAGAAACGCAATTTTATGGTAGGAGAGTTGGTGCTTTTATGCAGTTCTACGTTGCGCTTTTTTCTGATCAAACTCAAGTCCAAATGGACTGTCCCTTACTTGATCACCCAACTATTCCCTAACGGGATGGTTGAGTTGGATAACAAGGAGGGTGTGCGGTTTAAGATGAACGGACAACAAATCAAAATCTATC
Source organism: Solanum corneliomulleri (assembly GCA_027704805.1). Taxonomy (NCBI): domain Eukaryota; kingdom Viridiplantae; phylum Streptophyta; class Magnoliopsida; order Solanales; family Solanaceae; genus Solanum; species Solanum corneliomulleri. The sequence goes on along the minus strand of JAKWIY010002736.1, from coordinate 25,217 downwards.
TGGGGCATGCTGAAACGACGAATGAAGTGATCGAGGCATACGATCTTGATGAAGCCTGAGTAATAAAGTGTCCTTCGTCGTGCCGCGACGTTAAATCAAGCGCTGGTTGGGAGGAATCCCAATATGTATCCTCTAAGCCAACTATAGTTTTTTTTATGACTTTCTAGTAATAGTTGCCTTTTCGTTGCTTTTTTTTTGTTAGAAGTGATGGCTAGAGCGTAGTTTAGGGTCCGTGTCCAAAAAGTGTCCAGAAAATAAAAAAAAAATAGTTGCATGGGTGTTAAATTTTCAGGTAGCATATCACCAGGAAATTGGTCTGCAGAACTCATTGACGGACTCATCGACGGACCGTCGCAAGCTTCCGTCGTGTCCAGGTAAGTTTTTCCATTTTTTCTAAATTAGGGCACCCATGACAGACCCCATGATGAACCGTCACACCTGTTATGGACCATCAATGGGGACTCGTCGCATCAATATCGGTATACCCGACCTAACCCGACCGACAAATATTAAATGTTTTTTAACCTTTTAACTTCCCACCTCTTCATTCTAACCGTTTCTTTCCCTCACTTCCCCCATTTACTCCCTCTTCAACTCCCTAACACTCTCTTCCTCTCCCCAAAACATCACATTCCCCATACCTTCCCAAATCCCCTAATATTCCCTCTTCTAATTTCCCTGCTTCTTCAAGTAATCTGCCGATCGGAGTCAACTGTTCTTGTACTGATCACCAGAGTTGTGTGCTTTACTTTGTTGTCATCTTCTCAAAATATCAGGTATGTGGTTCTGATCTCTAAATCATCTATATTTCTTTCTTGTTTTCCCATGGTCCATGCTTGATTCTAAATGTTTGATCTTTGAAATTTGACCCCTAGTGCATGCCACAAACTCACCTTGTTAATCCTACATGCCTTAAGACCCTTCACAAAGTAAACTAAATGGGGGTGTTGTGTTAACTAAATCATATGGGGGTGTATGTTTTTGATAATTGTTTCTGACCTAGGTTGATAGTCCTCTAAAATGGCATGCTAAAACTCGAGAAACTATTGCCTTAGGATTGCTAGTATGCTGGGTAATTGGGTTAGAAATTGTGTGTCGACAAGTATTCTTTCGATTAGCATTTTAGGGGATGAGAGAGGAATCCCTAGTTCTGTCATTGAAGGACAGAACGAGACCCCGTCGAGGGACCGTCGTGCCCTTGACAGACCATCATGGGGTCCCTCCCACCAATTCCAATTTATTTTCTCCAACTGTTTGTCGACGACCTTTAAGACGGACCATTGTGCCTCGACGGTCCGTCCTGCCAAACCGTCATGGTTGTCAGAGACCCTATTCCTAAGGATCTCAAAATCTTTTATAAGTGTCCAACGACGGACCGTCATGCTCTTGACGGTCCATCCTGCACAACCGTCATGATTGTCAGAGACTTTGTTTCTGAGAGTCCAATAAACTTTCTCAAGTATTTCATGACGGACTGTCATCATGGTCCGTCATGCTTACAACGGACCATCAACTGGTCACTCGTCCAGCACAGAAACTACAACAATATTATTTCAGTTTTTGCATATCTTGTTTGTTTCTACTAGTAATAATTGTTGTTATGGGTCTGCTACACACTCTAGCGATGCTTTTGTTTCTGAGGAAGCATGTGGTTCAGACGACGTCTCCGGATCTGAGGAGACTTCTGCTCCAGCCACTTCATCCCAGTCCGCCTCGTCTGATGAGGCCGATAGTGATGATTCCACTCCAGCACCACTTAATGGAGTCCCCGCCCCAGTTGCTGACGAGCTTACCAGTGGTGTGTTGAGGGGTAGTTTCAGGTGTACTCCAACGCCAAACTACTGAATTATAAGGTCGTCATGACCTGGACCCTTATCCTGGAGAGGCGGATCCTTACGAGGAATCTCTCCACCATGCATGATATTCATGCACTCTTCACGCGACACCGGCTAGATTGGACGGCTCGTGCTTTAGGCCGATATAGTGAGGAGTTGGTCAGAGAGTTCTATGTTTCGTTTGTGGCGACTCTCCGATCCCATATTGATAGGCGGGCTGCCCCCACCAAACCGGCTTAATTAGATTACATCCGAGTCCGCGACAAGCGGGTAGACATCTCATTGCCAGCCATCTGCCGGTATCTATACGTCGAGGATATTGATGCCACAAGTACTCCTCTCACCGCCAAATTCAACTACAGGTGGAAACTGGTTAAAGATGGACTATTCTTGCGTGATCTAGAGTTGAGAAAGACTACCAAGAGGTGGTTGGCCCAGTATTTGTCCGTTGATGGAAAGGCTGCTGACTATGTAGTTGAGCCGAAGGGAGCCATCAAGAAGGCTAACCTGACCTTCACTGCCAAGTTTTTGTGGTGTTGATAGTCCGCCACTGCCTTTCCCCCACTGTTGGAGATAATATAGTAACATGGGATCGTGCAATTCTGATGGCAGCGATGATAGCAGGGTTCGAGGTGGACTTCGCTTGGCTTCTTTAGGCGGTCATGCATTAGAGGTCTTTCAAGGTCACTACGATTTACCCATTTCCGTGCGTGGTGTTTGCATTGTGCACGTTTGCAGGTGTGCCCATTTGGCACATAGATTAGATCAAGACCCTGCCTGGCACTGTTGATATAGGCCTTATCCGGGATGAGGCCAATGAGTTGCCCCACGTAGAGGTCCCTGCCCGGAAATAACTCTGCTTTGTGAGAACCTGGCGGATACAGTAGAGCAAGCCCAAGCGGCTACCCAGGATACATCTGATCCTACTGACACCCAACCGTGCGAGTCTATCCTGGGTGGTAGCATCACTCTGAGCTTCTCTCGTTCGACTCGCTCTGCTACTCTGGTCCCACTTGCTAAGGTCCAGAAGTGTAAGGCCCAAATGGACACTCTTCCGCATCACATCCATCCTTGAATGCAGAGGTCTATTGCTGAGGTGGAGGAGCTCATGGAGCGAAAGATGGCCCAGCACACGAAGAGGAAGATTTGGGAGGTTCATCAACGCCTGGACGGTTTTGAGTTGCAGTGTGCTAGACTAGCCAACCCCTCTGATGGACGTGTAGACCCTTCGTAGAGAGTCTCCGAGCGGACTTGGACACGATTCTAAAGGCTAGGGTGCCCAAGTCTAAGTCCCCTTTTGCAGAGGCTGCCGAGGATACTGTTTTGGCGGCCTTATTCTCCACTACTGCAGTGCCACCACCTTGACAAGAGGCGTAGAGGTAGACATGAGAATGAGGCTAGGGCACAGAAGAGGGTGCATCGAGAGTTGGAGTCTGCGAGGAGAGCCTCGATTGCTGATGAGGAGGCCCGTCAGTTGAGGGCTATTGAGTTGGCTGCTGGGGCGTCTAGCTCCAGAGTTGTTGAGGTAGCGAAGAGCACGCACTGATTGATGTGCTGTGATTGTTGAGAGAGAAACTACTGAGGGTGTTGTTGATGTAGAGGACACTACTGAGGGTATCCAGACTACAGAGGGAGTGGTTCCGGGACATCGCACCCACCAGTTTGTTGATCGACGGCACTTTGCGCCTCATGTTTGCTTAACCTACCACTCTATTATTTTGGATTCTTTATGCATTGGGGACAATTGCATTTATTTTTGTTGGGGGTGGGGTAAATGCAGAGTGGTGCTAGGGTGAAGTCTGAGTAACCCAAGTCACGATCCTCATTAGGGTTTTCTTCCTGATTATTTTTATTGTTGAACCGACATGTCTATATATACATACAAGCAAGAAAAGACTAGAGTCACTTACACAAAAGAAGAAAGAAGGGAAATAGAAAGGTGAAAGAATATAAGAAAAAGGGCGGAATAAATGATGAAAAGGTTAGGATGCTTAACCAATATGTCAAGGAGGGCAACAAGTCACTAAAATATACCTAAATATACCCTACATGATCCTGAGACTATGTTACAAGCTAAGAAAGTCCTATCGTGATCCTAAGAGTTGTTATAGCGAACTTAAAGTAGTGAAAATAAGGGCAAGCTGATGGCAATATGTATCAATGAGTTGTGAAGTTGTTTTGAGAGAGAGTGTTTAAAAATAATCCTTATACTCAAACTGAAATCATTATGTGAAAAATGAGGATGTTATTTTGAAGTGAGGACACTAGTTGCAGTACCGAAAAAATTAGCACCAAGGTGAGAGATCGAAGAGGATAGGTGTCAAGTTGTGGTGAATCTGTGTCATGGTCTGATCCACATAATTCAAGCCTGATAGTGATACAATGCATGATCCTAATGAGAATAATCAGGATTGATAGCGAAATGATTGCGAAAGTTAAAAGACGGATACTCTTGTACAAAGATTTGTAGTGAGTCATAGTGCGTCACTTGAGGACAAACAAAGAATTTAAGTTGAGGGTGTTTATGTACCATGTTTTCACGGTAATTTCAATGTCTTTTCCTTTAATTTAGTGTGTGACTAAAGCCTTTTTCAATTGATTTTTGATGTAGGTTTCTCTTTATTTGCAGAATATATCTCCAAGGAGAACGCGGAGGATTTGAGCAGAAATTGCAGAAGTGAACACCTACGGAGCCCACAACAATCCGTCGTGACTGTTACGGTCCATAGTTGGAACCGTAGTGAGAATAAAATGGCTACTGATGGAAAATGGGGAAGTCTTAACAAGTGTGGGACTACGGAAGCTCATGACGGACCGTCATAGCCATGACGATCCGTCCTGCATATTTGTCGTGGTTGTCAGAGAGTTGTTCCTGTACCCAATTTCAAGAAGTTTCTAAGTGTTGTAGAACGGAAACCCTCGACGGACCGTCGTGCTTGCAATGGTCCGTCATATCTATCCATCGAGGGTAACATAAAGTTGATGAGGAAAGCAGAAGAAAAATATGCCAAGTACGGAATGACAGAGCCCACGCCGGACCATCGTGTCCATGACGGTCCGTCGCAGGATCGTCAATTCAGATGCCTTTTTGACAAATTTGACTTAAATAGAGTCCTTTTATTATGTTTTATTTTATTATAAATAGTTTCAAAGACCTCGTTTTTTGCATTAGACTTTTGGATATTTTTTGGTTCTCTTGTCTAAGTAATGAAGTCTTGATTTTGGTATTTGATCATACTTTTCAGGAATCAATTATTGGTGTTTTTGTGAATTATTCAAGTGAATATATGGATTTTTTTCATTCTCATAAAAGTAAGTGCATGAATTCATATATTATCAATATGAATTGTGTGATTATTAGCATGGGTAACTAAACTCCATAACTAGGGTTGCGGGAACCATAGGTAAATAATAAGGTAAAATCTAGCAAAAATAAAAATTCGAGAATAATGTCTTGCATGTGTTGCTAATTCTTTCGCTTAGAAGTATTTTTAACGGATGAAAAATGTTAGAACTCGCCTTATTGCTACTTGCTGGACTAAGGAAGTAGATAATAGGAAAAGAATTATCAACAAAGATTTAATGTATACTATCTAATAGGCTAGTGTCGGTTGGTACGAATTAACAACTTAGTGAAATTTCGAATATGATGCTTAATATGAGGTAAAGATAAGGTTTAGTAAAGCAACACACGTAGCCGGACCAAGGTGCGGAGTGAGATTCTCTATATGCTGGACCAAGGATTTAGAGATACATGACTTACTTTGCATGCAAGATACTAGGGAATGATTGTTATAGCTAGAATTACCGAGTTAGGAGCCTGTGTGGAACACTTATGCCCTAGTTACTCTCATTACTTAATTAAACTCAAATACTTGAACTTGTCACCTGTTTACTTTAATTTAGCTAATTGCTTTTATTAATCGAAACCCCCTTTAGTTATTTGTTTTTTGGAAAATAATTGACTAAATAGAAGTAATAATAGAATAAACTTAAGTGTGAACCATTTTCCTCGTGGGAACGATCCCAACCTCACTAGTTGGGTTCTTTACTTGATGCGACCACTTTTACTTCTTATCGAGAAGTAAATTTGAGCATATCTAGCTTGCTACCTACTTGTGGCATACTACCCTGTGAATAGGCAGGTTTAACTTTGGAACTCTTACCATTGTACTCACCCTTTTTCTTAGGTAGAGGTGAACTAGCATATGATAAAGCAGGGCCCTTCTATCTCTGTTGGAAATATGACTGGTTGGAATTACTTTTCTGCTTCCCGGACTCATTCCCTCTTAAATCTCTTGTTCTTGAACTCCTGTCTATCTCTTAGCGTTTCCTCCTCTACCTGCTTCACTTACACCATAATCCTCAAAATGTCCATGCACCCAATAAGCATTGCTACCCGACCTCTTTGTTTGAAGAGCGACCCAATCTAGCAACAAGTATCTAATCCTACTCCTCATGCCCTTAACCATTTATGGATCATAACAAGATAGATGAGTTTGAACCCATAGTCATTCACACTTAGAGAATCCTGCTAAAGTGTGAGTGTCACGACCGGAGTTTAGACCCCAGACGAGACCAGCATCGTTGACCTCTCAGAGGTCACAGACAAGCCTACTTACATCATTCTTACTTTGTCTAGGTTAATTTTGGCGGAAAATTTGAAACTTTTTGTTTCTTAATATACATACTAATCATTCTATTAGGTTCATAATTGTTAATTATCAACCATCTAACATTAAGATCATCAAGTGAAAGAAATAGTTTAATATAACATTGAATATATACTTGCCAAAATGGCACCAATACAATGTTAGAACAAAAGCAAAAAGAAACGCTAGTGGAACATACCCCACTAGCTCAATCTTATGACTAAGCTAAAATATAATGGGAAATTATCCTCGAAAGCATGAGGTCCTACCAAGTCTGGATGAATGCTCCACGTCCAGATAATTTCAGAGTCAACCTGTAGCTCTAGCGTCCACCTGTGCCTGCACCTTAAATTGTAGAGGTTTATAGGGTTAGTACACACTTGTACTAAGTATGGGTATATGCAAGCACACACCGAGGACATGCATGAGTAAGAATAGATCTTTCCTAAAAACATGATTATGGAAAGTCAAGTCAGTGGACTTACCAAATTGGCAATAGGAAAGTTAGTGAGCTTTCCAAATTTGGATTACGAAAGTGAGTGAACTTTCCAAATTTGGATTAAGAAAGTCATGTCATGAGAGTAACATGCATCATCATACTTATTATACTGCACACAACACATAACATCTTGCACATAGCACATAACATATTGCATATAGCACATAGCATTTTGCATAACATTCGTTCATATGCCATGAGACCTTGGAATCATGGACTTGACATCAAGACTTCCTAAAAATGAGGGCTCAACATATGGGACCTAACCTAGAGTGCCTTCTTTAGCAAACACAGAGTCTGCTTCATTCATTCATACATACTTCATTTCATTTCATTCATAGGCTATTGTAAACACCAGCTATACCTAGGATGTAGTTTAAGACTTTCATCGGGTTCGCTGTGCAATAATAGAGAATGACCTAGAATCATTAATTAATTCTAGCTCACCTCTTGATTATCATATCCTAACACCTTTGGTATCATTCATTTCATTATGTGCATCATTTGAGGCTGACCTCATTCATTCAATTGGGAACTTTAACTTTAATCGACATAGATCATGTGAGCATAATGAAATCTAGTGTCATGAAAACCCACAACCTCCTTATTTTAATTTCAATTTAAATGTTGACTATCTCTGCTTTTGGCAGTGAGGTTGTGGGATCGAGCCCCCACATATTCACTTTATTTCTTTCTTATTTTCCCTTTCTCCTTTACTATCCTACACAGGTTTGAGGTCGTGGGTTCGATTCCCACGCCTCACATTACCTTTATTTTATTTTTCCTTTACTTCCCTCGCTGAATGGAGGTCGTGGGTTTTATTCCTTTGCCACCCATTTTATTTTATTAATTTTTGTACTCTACATTTCAGCTAGCATACCCCATATCGATTCCTCCTGACCCCATTTCTTTTCTTGCAATTTCAAGGCAATACACGGGTGAGGTAACATGTTCGAATCCTTGTGGCCTCATCCCTTTATACTCAATTAAATTTTAAGATTTATTCCTCTACATTTAGCCTAAACTAAACTTGTATGTTTGCTGGAAATTTACTCATTTTTTAGCTTATTTTCACCAACATTTTTACTTGAAATCTTAAAGAATTCATAAAACATCTAACACTTTTTGGGGTGCATTTTCATAGATTCTTTTAGCCAAAATATTGATACTCAAATCAGCCACACTTCCATTTTATTGAACATCACGATTTACATAGGTTTATGCACGTAAAATGACAACCAAAACATTATCAAATTGAAACCTTAATCCGAGAACCTCATTCATTGTAACATATTTGCACACGCACACACTTGCACATAATCTCGAATACATGGTTGTCATTCATACGATTTAAATTACACAAACATAATCATATTCATCACGAAAACATAACATATACCTAAATTACCAGCAATCATACCCAACCTACGATTCATTGGGAGCTAGTGACAGGGGCATGCAAAAGGGGAAACAATCCTAGTTTTCGGATGAATAATATGAACCTTAAGGGGTCTCTAGGGAAAGGGTCCAAGAGAGAAGAAAATCCATACATTTTTGACGTGAAAATTGTGACTTTCTGCCCAAAAACTTCACCCAAGAACATGTCTAAGCCTCCTCAATATCAACTCCACTCGAATGACAACATCCCTTAGCCTAGCGTGCGATTAACGTTTGTTTTCTTGTGATCTCGTGTGAGTTCTTCAAGTGTGAATAACATGGTTTTTTTCTTTCTGATTTTGTATCTTATTTTGTCAGGAAAAATACGTGAGAAAGAATATTAGAGATTGAGTGTGATTGAGATATAAACGTGAGAGAATGGGAGTTGTAGGAGGCTTAGGAGTCTAGTTTTTGGTCTTAGTCAATTTTAAAAAAAATCTGATTTCTATTTTATTTAAATATTCTAATGACTAATAAATATTAATTAATTACATTAATTCAATAGCTTAAATAAGAATCACATTAATTCATTGCTTCTACCTAGGTTCGACCCGGGTGGAGCAAGACTTCACTTCATGAGCCTATTTTCGGCTCCCTCTCCCATAGTTGCCCTTACACCTTATTAATTATATAATTAATTATTTATTTAGGGTGATTACGAAACTACCTTTATCCAAGAAAAAGACCATTTTACCCCTAGACCCTTCAAACCTAAGATTTGCTCTTTTTAAGTCCGGTAAAGACTCCTTCGAGTAAATCTTCATATTCGAGAGCCCTACATGGTTGGACCCAACCTTTGCAAACCCAAATAACTCCCCAATTTAGTTGGCTTGGATGTATCAAGGGTTTTGAGTTCTGGTACTACGCGCATCAGTCTGTGTGAAGTCTGGTCTAATCATAGGCATTCTTGATGCATTAAGCATTTCTTATCTTATCCAGTATTAGGGTTGTTACAGTGAGCAACTCACAAAGCTTGTCCTCTTTCAGTTCTATAGGTAAGAAATGCCCCAAGAAGTCCTCCTTAAAACAAGTCCAACTCGCATGTGGTGCATCTTAATCTCTAGCCTTTTCTACTCATGAAACCAAGTTCTAGCAATACCTTTGAGTTGATAAACAACTAGTTCAACTCTCTTAGTGTCAGCAAGATGCATCACCTCGAACACATTTTTTAGTTTCTTAGTGAAGTTCTTTAAATCCTCAATAGTGCTCAAGCAAGTGAAACTTGGGGGATTGATCCTTAAGAATTCACGAATCCTCGAAGTGTTATTCCTTTTATTTCAAGCCTCTTTTTGTTGACCAACATGATTAGTCACATCCTGATTCACGATCATAATAGTATTAGAGAACTCAATGTTGGTAAATTCCCCTTGAGGTTTCACTTTAGGTGCATTTGGTAACTCTGGTTCCTCTACATTCCTTCTAGCTGGACAACCTCTTGTTGCTCTTCGCTCATGAGAAAATAAATTTCTCATGAATACCCTCTCGGAAATAGGACAACTCACAATCAATTATCCATATGCACGGGTTAGAAGAAATTGTATAGAGATAAAATCTATCACACAAAGTGAGTATGCAAGAATTGAAGGAATTTCCTAAATGTTGCAGGAGCCTAATTATATATGTGGCACGATTCACACTGATTACGAGGAATCTATGGAAATGGCTTAATATAATACTTAGGACTCTTGAACTCTGTGCTTTAATACCAAGATTTTCATGCCCCGAGCCTATACCCTGGGCGCGACTGGAACTCGAAGACAATTGCTGGCCTCGATCGGACCCTTGGCCTGGCTTGCTAAACTTAACAAAAAAAAGAAAATCAATAAGCTTAAATTAACTCAATAATTTGATAACTAGAACATTCAAACTTGGCCAAATCTTGAAACCTAAGTATTAACAATAGGAGATAATATTTAAAAAGACTTAAAGAACTAACATTTGACTGTCTATATATGAAAATTCTAAAACTGAGATGGATGTGGGATACACTCCATAACATCCTATTGAAGAAAACAATGAAAGAGTTAAAAAAACTCTTCCAGAATGAAATGCAAGACAACTAGCATCAGTATATTGAATGTACGAGTATGCGAGTTGGAATGCTAAATAACATCGGCTAGAAGGAGTTAGGAAGAAACTGAAGAACTTACCTGGCTTATCTCAACTCATTATAACAGGCTCATTTCAATATAAAACAATTTTAAAACATATTGTAAACTCTGTGTGTATGCATAGATACAATTAACTCTTAGATATATGTAAAAATAAAATTAACTGTGTACATAAATATATCAACAAATTCTGTGGGAATTTTTCAAAGCGACAACTATCACATAATAGCTATAGTGATTATACAACAATCTACTTCATGCTAGCAGCACATCTATACCCGACCACAAGTATAAGACCTAATCTGCTTAATTGATCCACTAGTCTACACTGAAATGGATTCATCTAAAAAGTATGACCTTTTATATGTCAACATGGTATTTTTGGATATGCGAGTCAGAACTCATGCACATCCCAAATTCATTGTTCAATACTACTCTCAAAATATACTGGCTCTTATATTTTTATAACATACTTCTTTTGTGATTTGAGATTAGTGATCAAAACTTAGCTCAAAAACTATTTTGGAAATCTTAGTTTCCCTACTTGCTTCATTAACAAAGCTACTACTCTTTTATTAAAACTATCCCGAAGTCTCTTTGGAAATCTTTGTTTTCGTTCTTGTTAGAATGTGAAAATATATCTTCTAAACCTCTTGGGGAATACATAATACCCATATACATCTTTGAAGAAAGAACTTCAACTGTTAACTCTTTAATTAGCTTGAAACTTGAGTCTTAGAACAAAGTTAAAACTCTACTAAAGACTCTTGAAAACTTTTAAGAACTTTTGTTTGACTTGCTTCTTGACTTTTAGACTTGACTCTTAACTTCTTTGAATTCGGTCTTAACTTTCCTTGAATTTGATTATGGATTGAAGGTTAATGATCTTAAGTTCATTGATGATTTCAAGATGTTTAAATGTACCTTGGAGTGATTGAATCAACAAGGAAACGTAAGTATGTCACTTGGGAGCTAGTACAAAAAGGTGGGGGAAGAATGAGGAGAATTGGCGTCCGTGGCGCTCTGAGAAGCATGGGGCGCCAACCCTAATCTTACACAGAGTTGGCTGGGGCACTCAGGCTGGCGCAGTGCGCTAACCTCCATACCGGGTGTTTTAGACTTTCTCCGTTGTTTTTCATCTCTAAACACTCTAAATTTCAATGGTTCTTTTCCCAAACACTTAAGATCATTAGTACACTCAAAACCCAATGATTTAACTCAAAAAATTCAGCCAAAAACATGAATCAAGTCAACAGTAGACTTCAAAATCATAACCATCAAGAATTCAATGAATTTTTCAAAAATATTCTTCAAGAACTCACTTCTTTTAACATTCAAATAACTTAGATTCACTGAATTTAAACAATATTGGTGCATGGTTGAACTAACCTAACACTATGTGATCTCACATACCTTTTTAGGGGTAATCCCTGTAAAAATCCACATGCAAAGCTTGAGCTTTCCTGGCGATTTTTGATTTCTCTTCTCTTTTCTCTTTTCTCCAAGCCATACCATGAATTCTCTTATTTTTTTTCAAACACTGAACAAATTCTAGTTTTACCTGAATTTAATTCCTAAGAAGAATCAATTAAATTAGGTAAGGAAAAGACAACTTTGCCCTTCCCAAATCCGGATTGAACTTTCCTTAATCCATCAGCCCAACTTTCGAAAGGCAAAATTCACTCATACAATATCGAAATCCAGCAAACTCGGCGGCATTGGAAAGATTATTCTAGGGATTTCCAATTATATTTTGATGTAATCCTAAATCATCACAATCTAGGTGTTATGGTCATTTTACCAAAATTCACTTTCCTAATTTATTTATTCTTTCCAAAAATAAGTATTTTCATATGTTAAACTCTTTTCTAGTAGTTTCTAGTCGCAAAAGGTTACAACAATGCTGATAGGTGATATGGATATCTCAAGGCTGATGGTCTATGTGCAGTAAGTTGAGGAAGAGAAGTTGAGGTATCGAGAAGATCTTAAGAATAAGAGAGCAAAGGCAGGGAAAGAGTCTGCGCATCAGAAGGGTAATGCCAACCGGTCATCATTCCGATAGAAATTGAAGGGACTTGCTCTATCATTTGGTTGTGAACCAACACGTAAGAACAAAAGTGAGTACAATAGTAAGAATTTCATAGGCCAACTTGCATATTCTCAGGCTAGTGTGGTGCAAGGGGTAGTAAGCCTCCTGTCTGCGCTAGTGTGATACGAACCACTCAGGTATATGTCTTGAGGGCTCAATTGGTTGTTTCAAGTGTTTCCATAATGGGAATTTCATGGGAGAGTGTCCAAATAAATTGCAAGCTAACAGTAATGGGGGCAATAGAGCCCATTCTTCTTCGAGGAGCTGCTTCAAGTACTAGCGGAGGGTCAAACCGCCTACATTCTATCACTAGTCGCTACGAGCAAGAGGATTTGCTAGATGTTTTCATTGGTACGATCAAGTATTTAACTCTAATATTTATGCTTTGCTAGACCCATGGTCTAGTTTGTTGTAACTTCTTATGTTATGATGAATTTTGATATTATTCTTGAGCAATTTATTAATCCCTTTAGTGTTTCTACACAGGTTGGTGAGTCTATTCTACCAGAGAGAGTCTATTGTGATTGTCCCATTTCTGTCAATCAAGGAGTACCATGACTGATTCAATTGAGTTAGACATGGTATATTTTGTTGTCGTTCTTTGTATAGAGTAGCTTCATGTCTGTTATGCTTCAATTGATTCTAGATCTCGAGTTGTTAAGTTTCAGTATCCAAATGAGCTACTCTTAAAGTGGAAAAGTAGTTCAATAGTGCTTAATGTTCATTTCATTTCATACGTTAAGGAATGGAAGTTCGATTCTAAGGGGTGTGTCTATTACTAAGTCCGAGTCAATGACTCTAGTGTTGAGATTCCTCCTATTCAGTTAGTTTCACTAGTATAAGAGTTTCCACATGTCTTTCCAAATGATATAACAAAGTCCCTCCTGAGATGAAGATAAAACTTGGCTATAAATGTTCTCCGATATACTCTCATTCTATATGTATTCCTCCATATAGAATGGCACTAGCAGAGTTGAAAGAGCTTAAAAAATAGTTGAAAGATCTCCTCGATAAGGATATATTCGACCATGTCCCTTACCTTGGCGCGCTCTAGTCTTATTTTTAAGAAAAGAAGATGCTTCCCTTAGGATGTGTATATATTAGCGTGAATTTAACAAAATAATCATCTAGAAAAAATAACGTCTTCCAAAAATTTGTGATTTTTTCGATCAACTTCAGTGTGCCACCTTTTTCTCTAAGATAGATCTGAGATGTGGCTACCGTAAGTTAAGAGAAAGGGAGTGTGATATTCCCAAGACAACTTAGAGAACCTATTATGGTCATTATGCGTTTTTGGTCATGTCCTTTGGTTTGAACAATGCTCTTACGAAATTCATGGACCTTAGGATAGAGTTTTCAAACATTAATTAACTATGTTTGTTATCATCTTCACTGATGACATACTAGTTGTTAAAGGAATGAAGAAATCATGCTAGTCTTCTCATAATACTTCTACAAACTATGAAAGATAGATAGTTGTAGGCATAGTTGTATGCCAAGTTCACTAAGTGTGAGTGTTGGCTTGAGTTTTGGCATTCGTAGGTCACATTGTGTTTGGAGAGGGAATTAAAGTTTGTACTCAGAAAATAAAGGCAATGGACCTAGACCGACATCTGTAACTAATATTAGGTGTTTCTTTGGTTTAGTTGGCTATTATAAAAGGTTCGTGTAGGGGTTCTCATCCATTTCATCAACTTTGACCAAGTTAACACAAAAAATAGTAAAGTTTAAATGGTCTGAAGCTCTTGATATATACTTTCAGGAATTAAAAAAGAGGTTGATTACTTCCCTTGTTTTGACCTTACTAGGATGTATTCAAGGTTTCATGGTGTATTGTGATGCATCTAGAGTTTGTTTGGTTTGTGTATTAATGTAGAATGACTAGGTTATATCTCATGCCTCAAGAAAATTTCAAATTCACGAGAAGAAATACCCAACCCATGACTTTGAGTTGAGTGATTAATATTTTTTTGATGATTTGGCATCATTATATATATGGTGTTCATTTTTATGTATTCACTGATCATAAGAGCTTTCAGTACATGCTTACTCAAAAAGAGCTTAATCTCAGACAAAGAAGGTGGTAGAACGACTTAAGGATTATGACATGATTATTTTTTGTTACATAGGTAAGGCTAATGTTGTTGTTGATTCTTTAAGTCGGATGTCTATGGGAACTACCTCCCGTGTTGAGGAAGAAAAGAGAGAGATAGCGATAAATGCACATAGACTTGCAGGATTGGGAGTCTGACTAATAGATTCCACAAATGGGGGAGTAGTGGTGATGAATGAGGCTGAATCATCATTAATGTAGCAAGTGAAAGAGAAGCAAGACCAAGACCAAATTTCGCTTTAATTGAAGGTAAATGTTCATAAGCAAAACGTATTAGCTTTTGAACAAGGGGGAGAAGGTGTATTGAGATATCGAGGTAGATTATGTTTATCAATGGTGGATGGACTCTAAGAGAAGATCATGGAGGAAGCTCATAGGTCAATATATTACATTCATTCGGGTTCCACAATCATGTATCGTTACTTGAGAGAGGTGTACTAGTGGAGTAGTATGAAGAAGGGCGTTGCATAATTTGTTGTTAAATGTGAAAAATGCAAACAAGTTAAAGTAGATCATCAAAGGCCCGGTGGGATGGCTCAGAATATAGAACATTCAAAATGGAAGTGGGAGATGATTAATATGGACTTCATCACAGGCTTACCAAGGTCTTTCTGGCAACATGATTCTATTTGGGTGATTGTGGAGTACATGACAAAATTAGCCCACTTTTCGCCAGTAAATACTATACATTCGCCAGAAGATTATGCAAAGTTGTATCTTTATGAACTACTTAGACTTTATGGAGCTCCAGTCTCCATTATTTCAGACAGAGCTGCACAATTTACTACACAATTTTGAAGTCATTCCAAAAAGTCTTGATTCATAGGTGAACTTGAGTAATGCTTTTCATCCTCAGACAATTTCTCAAGAAGAACGCACTATTCATACCTTAGAATATATGTTGAGGTCTTGTGTTATTGAGTTCAAAGGTAATTGGGACGATAACATACCTCTTACTGAGTTTGCTTACAACAAAAATTACTACTCTAGGATCCAAGTGGCTCCTTATGAAGTTCTTTATGGGAGAAGATGTAGATCTCCTATTGGATGGTTTGAAGTTGGTGAAGCAGGATTGATAGGACAATATTCATCAATCTATGGATAAGGTGGAAGTGATTCAAGATATGTTGACAATGGAAGAGTCTTCAGATGCCCCAGACTAATGTTAGGAGACGGGAGTTAGAGTTTGAAGTAGATGATTGGATGTATTTGAAAGTTTCATCCATGAAAGGTGCTATGAAATTTGGTAAGAAGGGGAAGCTTAGTACCCGGTATATTGGCCCTTACAAAATATAAAAGAGGGTAGGTAATGTAGTTCATGAGTTGGAGCTATCCCAAAAGCCAGCCGTGGTTCATCCTTTTTCACATCTCCATGGTAAAGAAGTCCATGAGTGATCCTTCATTTATCATACCAACTGAAGATATTGGGATCAAGGATAATTTATCTTATAAAGAGATATTAATCCAAATTCAAATAGCTAAATGCACAAGTTAAGGACTAAGGAAGTAACATCAGTCAAAATTCTTTGGAGGAAACCATTTGATGAGGAAGCTACTTGGGAAGCTGAGGGAGATATGAAGAATATCTATCCACATCTCTTCATATCGGAAGAAATTCCATATCAAGGTAATAATTATCTTCTTAGAACTCTTTAATTGATATTGCATGTCGTATTTGCATTTGCTTGTTGGGTGTTTGAACTGATTGACTGATTATACACCCTTCCTTGTAAGAACAATCTTATTCGAGGACAAATATTCTCAGGGGGGAGATATTTTAAAACCCCGTAAGTATAAAGAACTATAAATAAATTAAAAAGAGGAAATAGTCTTTTTTGGAAATTATAAAAAATCTAGAAACTTGTAAGTGTGTTAAAGTTGGGTTTTTGGTTAACTTAAAAAGACCATAACTTCTAGCTCAGGATGAGTTAGGTGTAGTTCTTGATATTTTAGGAAATATATTGGAATAATATTCCCAACTCCGCCGAGTTAACATGATTCCCATTTGGTATGAGTGAGATATGCACATTCAAAGTTGGACTGTTCATATAAGAAAAGTTCAATCCGGATCTTAGAAGGGTAGTTTAGTCTTTCCCTTACCCAATTAATTTAATTCGTTTTAGTTAATTAATTAAGATTCAACTCATAATTGGATCAGTTAGAGAAATTTGAAATCACGCTAGGACTTGGAGAAAAGAGAAAAAGGAGAAAAGAGAAGAAAAGCTTAAGATTCGCCAAGATTGTGCAATTTGGTTGTGGATTTTACCAAGGAATTAATCTTACAAGGTATAAGAGACTTTCATAGCATTGGGTCCATTCACCAATACACCAAACATGTTTTATGCAACCTTATTCACTCTAAAAAGGTCAAAAGTTTGATGTTCTTGATATGTATTCTTGCATTCGGTGTCATTCTTGAGTTAGAATGAATTAGAAGTTTATGAGATCTTATGTGAGTTCTAGAGTTGTTTATAGTTAGGTTCTTGGGTACTTTTACTGGGTATCTGAATCTAAAGTGAATTTGAGAAAAATAGTCGAGTGAAGGCAAATTCAGACTGGAAAATGAAGAAGGAAATTAGTTGGTAAAATGAGGGCAGTAGCTCTGCGTTGCGGACCTACTCTGAAATTCCCATTTGTGTTGCGAAGCATTCACATAAGGTTTTACCTCAAAATCGATTGCGCGACAAAATAATTTAAGTATATCTCCGCATTGTGGAAAATCTTTCAGATAATGATTTCTTGATATTTTCTAATGTTTATCTATCTAAGTTATTGCGAAACATCATGCGATCTTTCCTATCACAAATCTCAATCTTTGAATCAAAAATTCAATTTAAGAATTAGTTAAGAGTCAAGTCATGAAAAGTTAAAATCCAAGTAAAGAGAAGTTCATAAAGTTTTCCAGGAGTCTTTTACAAATGATTTAACTTTATTTTAAGACTTGAGTTTTGATTCAGTAAAGAGTAGAGTTAAAGTTCATTTCTTTAAAAGTATATGAAATTATGTATTCCCAAAGAGTTTAATATGTTTGAATGGTTAAACAAGTAAGGAAACTTTGATTTCTAAACAGCCTTTAAGCTAGTTTATAAAAAAGAGTAAATGCTTTCAAAATTAAGCAAGAAGGGAAACTTGTATTTCCACGATAGTCTTTGAGGTAAGTTTTGAGAAATTATCTCAAACCACAAAAAGAATTTATGTTTTTAAATTTAAAGAGCTATGATATTTTGGAAGTAGTATTGATCACTGATATGGGGGAGAGTTCACAAAACTCCAAAAATCCATAAACCATGTATGCCATCATGGGTAGAAAACGGTCATACTTTTTAGATGATTACTTAAGTGGTTTAGACTAGTGGATCTAGTTAGCAGTTCAGGTTTTATACCCCCGGTAAGGTATAGGACGACCATGTTACCATGAGACAAAATGATATCTCATCACAATAACTTTTAAGTGATGATTTTTTGTTAGAGAAACTCCTACAGAAGTAATAATTGTATTTTTATGCACACAATTATTGTATTTTTACATACATTTTAGAGTTAAATGTATTTATGCGCACACACAGAGTTGATATCAGTTTAAACAATTTTTCTTTAAATTGTAATATTTTCAAAATGGTTTATATTGAAATGAGTTCAGTCATGTTGATTTGAGTTGAGCTGTTCAATTCCTTTCAAGCTTATGTCTTGTTTTAGAATTCCCCTTGCATACTCGTCCATTCAATGTACTGATGCAATTCAGCCTACATCGTATTAATTATGATGCACACAGAGGTAACCTGGATTAACATCTAGCACACCTTCATGCAGTTAAGCACTCAAAGTCTTGTGGTGATCATGTTTTCTTTCAGAGAATCCCATTTTATTGCTTTCAGTTTATTATTAGTTCATTAGGATGTTCTGGGCATGACCTGACATCTATCAGTTTTAGGAGGCTTTATAGAGAATCAGATGTTATTTATGGAGTTTCTATTTCCTATTTTAATGGGTGAGACTTGAGCTGCCGTTGTTGGCCATTCGATGTTATCTTGATATATTCTAAGTGCTTATTGAGCAGTTGTTGTAACGACCTGTTTAGTCATTTTGAGCAGCAGATTTTATTTCTGGAAAAACTTGATGAGTCGACGGATCCCACGACGGACCGTCATGGGCACGACGGACCGTCGAGGGGGTGTCGTTCCAAAACACTTAGAATTCTGAAATTTGGGTACTGAAATCGACTCTCTGAACTTCGAAACGGAATGGCAGGACGGACCGTCGTGGGCACGACAGACCGTCACACATCTTCCACAGAAATTAACTCTCTGAACTTTGCGACGGACCTGCAGGACGGACCGTCACAGCCATGACGGACCGTCACAGGTTGCGTAACCCAGGCTGGGTCGGATTTCTTTTAAAAGTTTTTAAGGGGCGTTTTGGACTATTCATGCTTATAATTATAAAATTTAGTGGGTTAATGTTAATAATTTAACTACTTGGGGGTTAAAAGAGATAACCTTGAAATAAATAATGGGTTAATTCATCATCTTTTATACTTAATTATATGCTAATTATTGTAAAAGAAAGAGGGTTTGAATAAGAAAAAGAGAAAGAACAGAGAAAAAGAGAGGAGAACGCACGAACGAGAAAGAGGAGAAACAAAGAGGAAAGCAAAGCATTGGAAAAGTAGATTGCTTGAATCACAATTCTTCGGTGGAGGTAGGTTATGGTTTATGCTATTCGTAGTAAACTCTTAATAGCGAATTATATGTATTGGGTAGTCTTATAAAGTCTTTATATGGTTAATTGTGTGCTTGCATGATATGAATATTCTAATTATGATGAATTAGCATGATGAGGCTATTGAATCTTAACCCTAATCTACTTTGTTAATGATGATGCCTTGGTATAAAAAAAGGCTTGATGAACTAAAATAGTGAGATTAGGGGATCGGGTGTCACGTTCCGACACCAGGATAGTAATAGAGGATCGGGTGTGACGTTCCGACACCAGGATAGTATATGAGGATCGATTGTCACGTTCCGACACCAGGATAGTATATGAGGATCAGAGTGTCACGTTCTGACACAAGGATAGTATATGGATCGGGTGTCACGTTCCGACACCAGGATAGTATATGGATCGGGTGTCACGTTCCGACACCAGGATAGTATATGAGGATCGGAGTGTCACGTTCCGACACCAGGATAGTATATGGATCGGGTGTCACGTTCCGACACCAGGATAGTATATGAGGATCGGAGTGTCACGTTCCGACACAAGGATAGTATATGAGGATCAGAGTGTCACGTTCCGACACCAGGATAGTATATGGAGCGGAGTGTCACGTACCGACACGAGAGGAATAAAGATAATGCATCTTGAAATATGTTAATATACTCAATCTAAAGAACTAATTCCCAAATGAGTATGGTGTGGAGGCTTGAGTCCTCATTGATGTGATTAGTGTTGTTGCAAATGATTCTTATGCGTAATGCTATCACCTGTTAAGTATTTGATTGGTTTTATGATATTATCTGATATATACTGTTTTCTATTTTGAGTTGGCCGATGATACCTACTCAGTACTTGTGCTTTGTACTGACCCCTACTTGTATTCTTTTTCTTTGTTAATTGTGGAGTGCAACAAACGTGCCATTTTCTTCAACTCAACCGCAACTCTAGCCAGTCTTCATCACACCCGATTTCAGGGTGAGCTAATGCGTCTAGCTTGGACTGGATCTTCTTCTTCATGTCTTGATGCCTTGAAGTTCTGGCATAGACTAGCTATTATTTATTTTTAGTTTCTTAGATACTCTTAGTTTTAGTAGTTTGAGGATAGATGTTCTTGTGGTGATGACTTCCAGATTTTGGGGAATAATAGTTGTTGAGTTTTTAAGAAGTTATTGAATTGATTTTCATTAATGAGTTTAAGTCTTCCGCATTGTATTTTGTTCATTATGTTTAAAATGTTGGGGTTTAGATTGGTTGGTTCACTCACATAGTAGGATAAGTGTGGGTGCCACTCGCGGCTCGAGTTGGGTCGTGACAGCAGTTTAGTTTACTTTAAAGGTATTCTTCAAGATTTAATTCTCCCGATGATTAAGTAATCCCAACCAAGGGTTCTCTTGGGTCCAACAATACTTCTCGAGCGTCAATCCCGCCCAGGGTGTAGGCTCGAGGTGTGACACCTTATCTCATTTTATCGCCCTAGGTGTACACTTTATCTCATTTTATTTGTTATAAATAGGAAGTCAGATTTTTTTGTTACATTATAATAACTTTTTACAACACCTTCTTAGTGAAATATTTAATATTTGTTATGCACTGTAACATCTAAATTTTGATGGGATTGTTAAAATGTTATATCAGTATTAGAAAAAGTTTAAAAAGTCCATTAGTTTAACACAATAATTAAATGTAGATTATATAAAAATAGATGTGTATAGTCCACTAACTCAAACTGAATCTTGAAAAATAAATGTGAAACTGCCCCCGCGACACGCATCCACTTCCCAGATTCGTCCCCACCGTTTTGAAGTCACTTTAACTTCACAAAAGACCCATTTAACTGAAGTGTCTGTTGGGTATTTTAGGGGAAGATTTTATAATGGTTTTAGATCAATTTTAAACCATTTACACGCACTCCAAATAAGAACAGACAAATCCCTTTCATCTCTCTCAAAAACTCTCTTTTTCAACAACCATTGAAGAACAAGAAAGCTTAGGGAAGAAGACGAAGACTCAAAAGATTTCATTCAAAATTCGTGGAATTTACATCAATAAGGTATGGGTTCTTCACTCTTGGGAGTCCTTTCCCCAAGAGATCCTTTCAAAGATGATTTCCAATAATTCAATTCTAGGGTTTTTACTCTACAATGGGTTTCTTCCAGACTTGAGATTTATGACTAATGATGAAAAACTATGATTTTTTATGAATAATTCAGTATGTATTTGTTGGGTAATTGATATGTAATGTTGGGTTTTCGTGTGAAGCATGTTCCTTCTCTAAATATTGGATTCGAATATGTTCTACCTATCACTTAATGTCATGTAAATGTTGGGATTGGAACTGTATCTTAACTAAACTATTAAATGAGCCCTTTGCCTTAACCCTAACTATTAATTGGTCTTGTACATAACTAGAATGGTTGGTATTGGATAGGTTACTACGAAATTCACAATATTAATGAATGATTATGATGAATTGAATGTAAGTTCTTGATGAAGATTGTTGGAACCAAAATACAAAACTATACCAAAAAGCGACTTGGGGCAGCAACTTACAATGCAAATACACCTCAATCGGAGACTTACTGACACAACTCCATACAGTTATTCATATAGCCAACGCAAACCTAGACACACCTGACTTAAAATCACCCATAATAAAGGTCTAGTACTCGACATATCAAAGTTTCAAAATGAGGCTAAATTCGAATTTTCGCTAGCTAAAAACTAAATCTGGTCACCAAAACACTAAATTCTGGTCGCTAAAGGCCTCCTGCAGCAACACCAGATTTTGCTATATTTTTTTAAAAGTCTCTGAATGGACCCTCAAAATTGTTCTGGCCTGATAAAAATAAACCAAAACTAATCATGCTGACGAAATAATTATCCAAATGAGTTTACCAAGGATGTTGACCTAAGTCAAACTTCAACCAAATTCTAAAGCGTCAAATGGACCCAAAGTAATACCGAGAGCCTCGAGACTCGTGCTAACCATGTTACTAGCCTAATTTGGCAGCTCTGTAGTTGATATATCTGAATTCCCATTTGAGGTTGTTTACGTGAGTTTATGACTAAATTAAACTTTCAAGTTTCAAAATCTCCATAACAGGAAAACGAGCATAAAACTAAAAAAAAGGCGACCGAACAATCAGTGTCATCAAGTCATAAATGAATTGTGGTCGCTACATGAATGCTCTAAACGGAAGAAAGAAAGAAGGCATAAACACAATTATGACCTGGAGGGTCATTACATTATGGCACAAGAAGCAACATAGCGAGCACAAGATGCACAATGTATATAATATCCCTAGTTACGCTACAAACTAAATGTATTCAAGTACTCCTTCACTATAGAAGCATGAATTTGGCTCCAGTACTTGCCAGAAAAATATATAACCACATGGTCGGAGTTCTTCATGTGTTTTTAAACAAGTGGTTCCCTCTAAGTAACCACTACAATATAAAGTAAGAAGCACGTCGAATGATATAGAACTATTGATCAAGATAGGCATATAGTTCAAGGGAAAAAGAAAGAGCTTTGAAACTTGTGGCAAAAGAAAGCTATAGAAACTTTGTGGCTATAAAATAAAACAAGAAATCTGAACTTAAATTTTTATTAAATATGTAAGGATTTCCTTTTTTGGGGAATGACTAAAATGGAAATACTATCACATAAATTCGGACAGTGGCAAAATCTTACTCGCAACTATTTTATATTTCAGTTCTACCAATAGTAGAATGGAAAGGTCAAGGATGTTGTTATATCTATGACATCCCTTTTGTCTTTTTTTGAGTTCTCACTACCATTTATTTTTAACTTATTATCGAGAAATATATTCCTCTAATTGGAATGATCAAGAGCTTGAGGGAGAACAAATTGATAAATCTCTACTAAAGAATGTGCTAGATATATTTGTTGAGATTGGAATCGGGTGAATTATTATAAGAATGATCTTGAAGCTGCAATGCTCGACAAAACTGCGTTTTATGATTCTTGCAAAGCTTCTAACTGGATCCTTCAAGATTCATGCCCAGATTATATGCTGAAAGTTAGTATACCACGTATGAAACCCCTTGATTTTGCGTTTCTTGCCCTATTTTTCTTTTGTCTGTCCTTTTAGTTGGTATGTCCATATGTCGACCTCCATAACCATGTCAACGCTCTTTTAGGACGAGGAGTGCTTGAGATTGTAGAAGGATAAAGTCTTTCATTATTTCAATAAAAGCAGCGAGACAAAGTTGCTCGAGGGTCATTCTAGCTCTAAATCTTTTTTTTCTCGCTGCTTGAATGGAGATAAAAAGAGACCCTATACATCTACTATTTCAAGCACTCCTTGGCATAAAGGAACATTGACATTAATATGGAAGTTAACATATCGATTTTAACAAATAAGAGAACAGACAGAAGAACCAACAGGGGTAAGAATGGCAAAATCAAGGGGTTACATACGTGGTATACTAATTTTCAGGATATGATCTAGACATGAATCTTCAAAGATTCAGTTCGAAGTTTTGCAAACCGCAGTATCCTCGAGCATTGCATCTTCAAAATTGTTCTCAACATAATCCATTGACCCCATTCAAATTTCAACAAATATATCTGGCACATTCTTTAGTAGAGCTCCATCAATTTGCTCTACCTCACCCTCTTGATCAATCTGGGTAGAGGAATAATGTTTCTCGATAAAAAGTTAAAAATAAATGGTAGTGAGAATTCAAAGCAAGATAAAAGGGTTATTAGAGATATAATAACATCATTGATTTCTCCATTCTACTATTGTTGAAACTTAAATAGAAAATAGTTGCCACTAAGATTTTACGTTTGTCCCAATATTATTACGCTCTTTTCTTTTTAGTCGATCCCCATAAAAGGGACATGTTTCCATATTTAGTAACATTTTAACTTCAAATTCCATTGTTTACTTTATAGCCACAAAGTTTTTGTAACTTACTTTATACCACAAGTTTCAAATTCCTTTTCTTTCTCTTTTAATCAAAGTTTTGTTTCTATGGTCAATCTATTAAAACATCTCCACCTGATCTCTTCGCTAAAACAAAGAGTTCAGCTCATGGATTGTATATTGATCTTTTAATTGTGTTATATGGGTTTTGCCTCTTCTAGCATTTGTTTTCAATTTGACACTATACTCAACTACTGCCACATCTAATGAAAACAAATCTAAAATGAGTTAAAATGATCAAATATGTACAAGTTATCACGGGTAAATTATTCCTAGAAGATGATTGCAACATTTAGAGGATCCTGGATTCAATTTAACAAGATAATTGTATGAACACTGCTCAGGACAAATACCAATGCTACAACTTCAAAGGTTAGAACTTTTTGTTTCAATGGATACAACAATCGCAAGGTTAGAAAAGAGGACCGGATATCAAAACTTAATTAATTAGAGCCAAGGTTAATAGGGAAACAATAATAACTTTAGAAATAAAAGTGCAAATTTGTATGTACCTCCTAAAAGGAAGATATCTAACTCACAGAGGTGCAAATTTTTATGTACCTCCTAAAGGGAAGATATCTAACTCATAGAGGTGGTGAATGAAGCTTGAAAAATGCTTTACAGAACTAAGAGAGGTTATATGCAAAAGTTCGCACCACGTATGAGATGGCCAAATCGCATACTGCCTTTATCCAAAAAATATTAAATGCAAGAGAAAAATCGCTTCAAAGAGCAACTTTCAAAAAACAATATTGAGTATCTATCTCATTTCATGGAAATCATCACTTGGAGTAGGAGGTTTCTCCCAAA